>VYZP01034499.1:653-15833 GCA_013400635.1 Hypocryptadius cinnamomeus
GTATGGCTTTCTCTGAAATATCTTACTCATTTATAAAATCCTTTCTTTAAATTCTAGACAAAATGAAGCACCACCATATGCTGAAAGTCATTCTTACAGGCATTGTGCTCCTCAGTCGTCTAGTGTCTCATTAAGGGTTGCTATTTAAATGTTTTATTGTTAATGTGCCACTAGGGATGCTATGATCACTTCTTAAATTTTCTTCACTGTTCTCAGTAGTATCCTTTTCCATATTTTTACTTAAAGTATTTTTTATAATGCAAGATTTTCCATTTGACTAAAACAGATTAAAATTAAAGATATCTTATTTACACTTTTGTACTTTATGACTATAGAACACTTTAAGGAATGTATTATAGTGACAAACTTCTAGTCTGTTTGTTTTCCACCAAGGACGTGTCTGCCATCAAGTACCTTGCTATTAGAAACAAGAGTGCTTTGTGCCCTCTTTTGTAACCTAGAGAAGAGAAAAGTAAGTCCCAAAAGAACAAGCTAATAATGAATATATTTGAAACAAAGATAATTCAGTTTTTCAGGGAAACAGATGCTACCTTTTAAGTCTGATTTCCTACTGCAATAAAAGCAAGTGGAAAAAAGATTGCAAGCAATAAAAATCAGTTATATCAGATTCTTAAATGGACCAGGACTTGTCAAATATTCTTTGATGACTGGTGACCTGGAAATCCTACAGCCTATATTATCTCCATTGGTTTAATTGCACAGTACTGGAAAGCCAATATCTGTGTCCTAATTCAGCTTCTCTACATTGTTCCTGCTTGTGCTTCTGGGACTGCAATAATCCACTGCATTTTACAGTAATGTATAAAAGAAAATCCAGATCCTTAAGTATATCTCTCTGCTCTATATTATGTCAAAACAAAGCAGATGTGTGGGCTGATTTTTTTCCAGATAATTTGTTTATAAATCCTGCCAAACATGGAAAAATAAACAGTTTGGGATTTTGGGGTTTTTAGAGTATTCAAAAACAAATTTGCACAGAATTGACATTCAGAAAAATTGGGAAATGAAAATATAAATAAATTGAATGGAACATAAAAAACATGTCATTCTTTTAAAATGTCATGATACTGGAAAAAAACCGTAGGTCATTCCAAAGACAGAGATCTCACATTCTTAAAAATAACTGGGTTATTTATTTGGGCTGTCAACCTGACTGATGATCTGCACAAAACCTTGTAGTAAAATTTTCATTAAACCTTTTATCATCAATTCAGTCATTCTTCAGAAAGCTATATTGATTTAATTCTTCTTTTGTAAATGAAATTGTTCTTAAAGAGATGCATTGAGATGAAAATATTTATTGTTTTGTTTTAAAGAATGACACTTTTAAGTGGGACTGTTCTTTCAAAATCACTTAATTTATTGCTGTTTTACTATTTTACCTTTCTGTTTCCTCATGACAGTATAGAATAGCACATCAGTCAGCAGTAATTCACAATAATATAAAAATATTTTTGGGCTTTATCATGTCTCAAATTTTAAAGGGAAGCTGATACTTTAAACTGGTTGAATCTACTGATTCTCTAGAACTTACTGTCTCCTCTGTTCTTGTGAGGAAACACTTTGGCTTTTAAAACCCAAAGGAAGATAAACTGAAAATATACCAAATACATGACCAGCAACTTTCAAAACCTTTTTTTGGGAGGATTTTTTTTTATTTTTAGTGTGAAAACAGTTCAGTGTTTATTTCACTTCTTTCAAGATAACAGGAGTACTCATGCCATGTACCATGAAGCCCCTGATGTATAAGTTTAGTCTCTCTTTCTGTCAATATAATTTATGGACAGAAGTGTTTAACTTCAGTCAGTAAGAAGAAAAGCTTGGAATTCTCTGAAATGCTTGTATCTCACTACTCACTGAAGAGAGAGATCTTAGGATAAACAGGCTGCCAGTTTAGGGATCTAAACTGAAATGCCTAATGTAGGCAGAGTAAATACCATCTTCATCCACTATTGACAAATATCTAGCCAAAATACTTTGAAATAATTTGTAAATAAAAATAATAATTATATTGTGCCATAGTATATTATTGGAGATATAATGACAAATTGGGTTAGATTGCTCAGAACAATGACATTTAAAGGGATGCATTGTCCAGTCATGTCAACCATAGACAGCCCAAGTAGGATTCAGACTAAAATATTCCTCTTAACCATAATATCCATTAAATGCTAGGATATGTTTTATAGGGACAGTGCAGTGGAGTCCTGGAGTAGACTAATTTCTTGTTGCTGTTTAAGGGCAGCACAAATTAAAAAACTGATACTGCTGATCAGAAAATATCATCAAAAATTAAAATCCACTGGTGAAGTTATTTTAAACACCTTCAGCAGCACAAATATCTGCTTTTAAGCTGTGTTATAGCTTTTGATGTTTCACAGGCATAATACACATTCTAATGCACTGCTAGACACAGTAGACCACTGACAGTGGCCAGGCCACACAACCTCTGAGTAGAAATAATCACCAATGTATCTGTTTCAAAAAGAACTAATTTAATGTTTACATTTCTTTGTGTACTTTAAAGTGGGTGGTTCCACCCTTCCAGTTTGGTGTGCCAATGTGAGCTGTGAGTTGTCAGAGAGAGGGTGTCACACCAGCTCACACCTTAGTTGTTATGCTCTAGGGTCATGAACACAGTCTTTATATTCCATTATGATTTTCACCCATACCCATGGGATTTCCCAGCTAGCTGTTCCTCAGTAGATGTTTTCTTGAATCATGGAGGTTCATATGAAAATATGGGAGCATTTTTAAAGAATTGTGGAAGTGTTTATATTTTCTTAATGCAGCACAATGTTTGGAAGCTTTTTTGACAGGCACCAAATTGTTTTATCAGGAAATAATAAAATCTGTCTGATTATTTAACAGATCTATCAATGATTCAGCAGGTGTGTACTTTTCACATTTTGAATAAAGAAAATTAATTTATTACCATTGTAACATACTGTTCTTTATACCATAAGACTCATGTGCATCCATTTGTGCTTTAAGAAAAAATTTACTCCTTGTCAAGCATCTGAAATACATGCCTTGTAAAGTGTAATATGAAAACGCATATTTTTTTAACATGTTTGAAAAACAGAAACTATACATTATAGTATTATTAGATTAAATTGTTACTATTGTGTAGACAAGCATTTTGGCAAATATCCAGTGGAATTAAATGCTTTCAAACATATCTCATGCCATCATAGCTTCACAGGATTATCTTGACTGTATCTTTTAATTCTTCTGTATATTCAACATGTCCATTTGTAAAACATTGCATTCTGTAAGCCTTAATGATTCTGAAAATGATCCCCACAGCAATTCTGAGCGCCTTTAAGGGCACACTGGCAACTCCATTGGCATAAGTACTTCTTAGGAGCCATATTCACTAATATTTTCTTCCATGTATTGAGGATACAATGGTTGCTGGTTAATGTACATTTTCTGCAGTGATGGCTGGTTTTCAACCATAATCATAATTGTGTCTTTTCTGATCAGCAAGACTGATAGGTAAAGTCAGGATGTGAATAATATCTCTCAATCTCAATTTAAACAGATGGTCATGGTTTATAGGAGAGGTGTGAGATTGAATTAGGAAACACAAAGCAAATAATTACTATACACAGTCAAGGCACTGGAAGAAGACTGTAGACATGGCTGTTAGATTGCAAAAGAAAGGAAAAAATAAGATAAGGTGGTTTATCCCATTTCAGAAATAAACAATACTGTGATCAGGACGTGTATAATGTCTCAATTAATGGCCTAGATGACTGGAAGGGTTGCCTTCTTGGCAAGTTTGTGGCAACCTCCAGTTAGAGGGAATAGTCAATAAGTGGAGAAATGGGCTGGCATGTCCTGCAGCTAGGAAAACCCCCACAGCACAGAAGGCTGGGAAGCAGCTCTGTGGGAAAGGGCTGGAGGTCCTAGTGGGTTGCAAGGAAAGCCTGAGCCAGCAGTGAGCCCTGGCAGCAGATATGGCCAACAGCACTGGGGGTTACACCAGCAGGTCCACAGGATGATCCTTTCCCTCTGCTCAGCACTAACACTCTATTGTGATTCCTACCACAATTTGTCAGTAATCTTTAGCGCTCCGAATTTCCTGTACAAACAAAAAACTCACATTTTTAGCAGAACTTTCTCCATTTCTTTAAATGCTAAAATTTTGCCTTCTTTATAAATCCTTGTCCAGAATTCTGATACATTAATTGAGTTTTGGTTTAGGGTTTTTTTGTTTCTGTGTCATTATACTGTCACTCTATATTGAGTTCTGAATTGGCTTGTGTCACCTTCTATTCAGTCTCCTCTGTTCTGCAGTCTGACAGCTGTCAAGAACACTTTTTCTCAGTGTTTTGACTATTTGTATTAATTTATTTGCTTTTTGTTTCCTGATTTTGCCTCCTACCACTACCTCTCCCATAAAACATCACCACCTGCTCTGGCTGGAAGCAATCGCACAAACCACCGAATTTGGGCTCAGTCTGGCTGTTCAAGCAACAGGTTCAGGAAAAAGTCCAAAATGTATGAACATAGAGATGAACTTCCCTAGCCAATACACTCCTTTAAAAAAGTGACAGAGGAAACTGCTAGTAAAAATGAAACCAAAAAGCTAGGAACTTGGATGAGGTTTGAATATCTTGATTTCTCTTTCCTTTCAGTTATTAACAATTTCTGAGATGGCTTAGGTGCAGCTCTCTTATATCTACTTCACTCCTTTAAAGCACCAAGCAAACAATGCCCCATCCTTGCAGGGAAAGGGAAAGATGACAACAGAGCAGGATTTTCCAGTGACTGCTTAGAAATCTAGCTGTTTAAAAGTAGTTAATTTTAACATCATTCAAGTTAGGTTTCCATAGTTTTGACTGGAAATTACTCCTATGAAAAATTCACAGGGTTAAAGGATGCAACATAAATAAACTAGTACCTGTGTAGCATTGCCTTATCTAAAGGAAAAATCTAATCTTAAATACTGTCCTAAATACCTTTGCAAGATTTGATTATTGTTCTGAAAGATATATGTCCTATAGAAATTAAATTTCGCAGCATAGTGGAGCAAGTGATTGCACAGCAGCAGCTACTAAAGTTATGGGAATATTTAAAAATATATCTTTTGAGATTTCCATCTTCCACCTTTTCTTCAGAGAGTAACACAAAGCAGTAACAATTTTTAATTTGCAGATCTTGCTTGATGTTGGCTGTCTAGTCCAGTGGAAGCTGCATTCCACCTCCATTTTTGTGGTTTGCTTACAAGGCAGTGATTTGCTCTGCTGTAGCAGATCATGTGGAAAGCATCATCGCTAAAACCTCATTGTTAGTATTCAATAATTGATAAGCAGCCTAAAAGTACTAGAGATAGTTTTCAAATATAGGAACCAATTACGTACTAGTAACACGGTAGTAGTCACCTTTGAGTAAAGTACCTTTGAAAGGACAGAGTGTTCTGGATACGCCAGACTGATCACACTGTTTCTAGACAGCCCCAAGATAGCAGATGGGTGACTCTTCCAAAGTGTTTGAATGAGAAGAACATGGACACTGATAGCATAAATGCAGGAAAAAAAAAAATTCCTGGCAGAAAAGTCCCAGCAGTGGAAGATGCTACTTACCACTCACTGTGGCTACCTACAACACAGTTGCTCAAACCATACCTTCATACTACTCTGTACAGATGTCACACATTATTACTTGTTGATTTTATTTTGCTGGTGTTACTCAGCTGTTTATAAACTTTGGAAGTTTGAAAGAAGCCTTGAAGGAAATAGCTGCAGTTGCACCTGTGATGGATGGAGCACTTCAGAGACTGCAGGGCCAGCAGGGCCTGAGATCAGCTGAGATCAGCTAGGCTGACTCCTGAGGCCCCAGCACATGGCAGGTACCAGACCATGAGGCAGCCCCAAAACTCAGTGTAACTGCAAAGCAGCCCAAAAAACCGACAGACCTCTCCTGATTCATCAACAACAAGAGCACTGGGTTTGGGTGCATTGAGCATTGCTAAGAGCAATAGAATATTTTAACATTTAACACATGTTAAGAACAATGGAACATATTGACCTTCCTTTTTTAAGGCTCTGTGATCAGCTGCAGTCAGTGGCATTGGAGTAGCAGTGACATAAAATAGTCCCCAGCCAGGCTGATGCTGAGCCTGCCCTGCACCCTCTGCAGGCTGAATCATCCAGCCAGGAGAGAAAAGTTTATACAGGAATGGATTAAGTTTATAAGGGATGGTTTTACACCTTGTGGAGAAGGACAAGACATCATATTTCACACACGGCCTGCTATGGCATGTAGCTGGAAAATGACAGCTGTTTAGATTGTTAAATGCTCATTTGAAAAGAGACCAGACTGGTATCAATCACAATAGATAATTTCCTTCATTCTTCAAGTAGACAATGCATATACAAATACTATAGAGACAGTTCAAATTTAACTGAAGACTTATCCAATTTAGTTTTATATATTAGGCATACAATCATTTTTTAACATCCTTCCAGAGACAGAAATCTGTCTAAAGGATAAAAGACCAGTTGAATATTGCTCTGTTTTTCTGTAAGATGGAGTTTTCTGCCTTATTTTTAACACAGACACAAGGCAGCTGCTAGTTTGTCTTTGCCCTGTATTTAATTTCTGCAAAATTACTTGAGAGCTGTGTATCAAGATGAATGCATAATCTTGTCTCAAGTACAACATCCAGAAAACTGAAAAGCTAGACTTAAAATGCATAGTAGATTTCCTTTTGAGGCAGTATAAGGTACTTATATTACACTGTCCCACTTACTGAATTTCTGAGGTGTGTCAATTTCTTCTGTAGTTCTAATGTTTCTCATTTCATTTACATTTATTAGGAAAAAAAAGTTATGTTTTTAATTTCTTTTTAACAATAAACTCAAAATATATAAAAAGTCAACAATTTAAAAAAATCTTAGAATATAAAAGTTGATAAATGTCAAAATTTCACCTGCTTTGGGGCAATACTGAGATAATTTTCATCTGAAAATACAAAACAATACATATGCAAGCTTTCTCCATCTCAAACTAATCAGAACATTGTCCTCCTCTTGTCTTCAAAACAATCAATTAACCACCAGACTTCACCACAAACAATTGATACATATTAAATATGGTGGTAAGAATACAGATTAGAAGCTTTTGTCAAAACTCATCTTAGTGTTGCACTGAAAGCAGAGCCTTTCTCTTAATAAAGCATTTCAGTCAATATCTGAATATGCAATAAGCACAGGAGGCTTGAATACTGATGACCAGAATACTGATTAAAATTTTTTGGAAGGGTTATTTCCTACTGAGACAATTTAATATGCCCCAATTCTTGCTGGAAAGTTGAAACAAGCAAGGGGCCAGATCCAAAGTGAGGCTTTCAGTAATTAAAATAGAACTTAAAATATTATAGAATTTCGTGTCTAAAGTAATGTTGCTGAATAATAGCCCATGAGCTGCTTAATTTAGAATGTACATTTTTTTACACCAAAGTGAATGAAATTCTCCAGTGTTCATAGATGTACACATGCTCAGACCAAGTCTGGCTGAGGAAATCAGTCTCATTAGACTTTATAAACTTAATGCACCTAAATTCTGAAGGGCCCAAATTCATCCAGCACACTCACAGAACCAGTACCCTTCCCTCCCAGCACCATGACTCTTTTTTGCACTGCATAATATTATACATTTGCCCAGAGAGGAGCAAGGTGCCCAGCCAGGAGTCACCACCTCTTGCACCTTTGAGGCATTTGCTGAAGGAGAAGGTCGGATCTGACTAAAGCAGGAAAAGCTGAGGACCTGTTCTTCCTCCGTCATCCAGCTAATTACACACACTAATTGGGAAATGGAGCATCTCTGACTCATTCTTTCAAGGAGTTGTTTTTGGTACTTATAGTTTTGACTGGCTTAGGGAATTCCAGAGATCAAGTTCAGGTGGATTTTATGCAGGCAACACTTCACTCTTTGACTGAACTCCAGAACCAGGCAACAGCTCAGGTGTATCACTGACGAGCATTTCTGAGCTACAGGAATGTCAGCATGATCCAGGAGTAGGCTTGGCATTGTCTCCCATACTATAAACAAGAGATCTCACACTGTTTTTCAACAAGGGTGAAGTTTTTTTGCACTTAAAGTGCTTAAAAACCCAGACAAATTCACAGATCTTAACTATAAGCAGAAAAAAAATGATTACAAACCGATGGGCTTCGAAACAGAGTATTTCAGACCACAGCAGTGGTGTGGCTTTTCTTTCCCTCCTTTGTCTCGGGGAGATGAGATCTTATGGCCACGTAGACAATTGGGGTGAAATTCATGTTTATTGTCTTTATCATGGACTTATGGCTATATGATTTAAAGAGCTATCAATTAGGATTGACTTCAACTTTGGATAAGTAATCTCCATTTTTCATTGTGATATAAATCCTGAAGCCACTATATACTAGACAGACCTGCTGAAATTAATGCTTTAGCTCCATATCCATCTCACCAATAACTAAAATGGCAATGCTTATTATTATTATTATTATTATTATTATTCCTGTAGTTCACGTAATGTTTAGTTCTGTATGATTTAACAAAACAGATTGGTTTTAAACTCAGCTGGCAAGGAAGACACACATAGTAAGAGTAGTAGATCCTCATGTATAACAGATCTTGAGAAGCTTCTGGTTCATTACCAACTCCCCACCACTAAATTACAATTGAAATGGGTCAGGTTAAACAAATAAGCAAAGAAAGAGCAAAACCATGCAAAACCACATGTTGTGTGAGAATTGTGCTAGCAGGTCATTAATAGCCTACAGTGAGCATTTAATTATTTAGATACAAAATAGGGAGCTTAAGCAGTGTCAATTAACATGAAACAACACGGATTTTCAGGATTTTGCAATATAAAAAAAAGACTTTCTCTAGATTTTTCACCTTTCTCATTCCTCTCAGCAGTCAGATCAGTGAACATACTGCTTTGCACAAAATTACCTTAAAGGTGACCTTACAAGAACATTAAATCCAAAGCTAAAGTCCACCTGATACAGTTTGGAAGATTTTTTGAAAATAAAGGATAGCATTCTCTTGTTTCTATCTCCAAAATATGGTAGAAGCTGACCTTGACAATTACAGCCTACAGAAAACACTTGTGAAATTGAGTGCAGTTGGAAGCCATGCAGTACAAAGACATGAAATGAAGAAAGACTTGTTTTTCTTTACACACATTTGCATCATACCTTTCTTCAGTTTCTTCAAATCACTTATGAACTGCAATGCAGCAAATTGATAGAACCACTGACACTGTCTCTTCACCTCATAGCAATGCCTGTGAAATGGAAAGAGGATTCAGAGGCAAGCTTGCAATATCCTTTAACTGAAAACTGGTCTGATAGCTGACTAATTAGCCTTTTAAAAAGGGATTTGGGTAATGAAAGCAAAGGCCTTCATAAAAGATGAGAGAAAGCTATTCTATTCTATCCTATTCTATCCTATTCTATTCTATTCTATTCTATTCTATTCTTCCATCTTCCTAAGTTGACAGACATTTATGCTTTTAAAAAGAGCAGTGAGTATTAAGATTTGTATCTGTGCAGAGCAATGATTGTGAGCTGAAAAGTGTTGTTATTTGTATTCAAGACATAAGCTTTCTGAGAAATGCACTAAGCAGGAGCTTTTACTGGCTCACTAATTGTCACTGCATTACCATAAGAAATTACTGGGATAAAGATTTAATGGAGATTATGATTCAAAATGAATGCAGCCAGATTTTCCCAGGTACTTTACAAACTTTAGAGACTTTTTTTTTCTGCTTTTAGCTGCTGATGATAGACTATCCTTGGACTGAAGTAGGTAAGAAAGTGGAATAGAAGACACATTCAAAGAGATTCATAGGAAATAGTCCTGTCACATCTGCCTCATTATCATCCTTCTGAAGCACCTTATGTCTGATTTATGTTCTAGGTGAAGAATCTCAGTGTTAAATTAAATGGAATTTTAGTGAACATCATAACACAATCAATGTCTGTGTCAGTTCTTATAGTCATAGCAATCAGCTCATAAGTAACTGCCAACAGTTTCATGTTAACTGTGAGCTTGTCACAGTCTGTCATTCAAACAAAAGCAATTAGCTGTTTGCATGTATTCTGTTTGCATGCTGACATGATAATGATTCATACCGTTGATGTTAATGAAACTTGCATTGTAAAAATAATTTGATGGAAGACTCTCAGCTGTCATCCCACCCTTTCCATAAATCTTGTGCAGTTTGTGCCATCATGAACACGATGATCTCAGGTATCATGAAGTGAATTACGCAAAAAGCCCCAACCTAGATTATAAGCAGAGGTTTTACAACCCTAGGTTGTACTACTGTATTCCTTGATGAGCAACAGGCTTCAGGCACTGAATCAGGCCTTAGTGATGCTTTTGCTGTGTTAGCAACTGTGCAAAGTACCTGAATCTCCATCCAATTTTTTCTGTTTCATTGGCATCTGACCAGTGAATCATAGAATGGTTTGGGTTGCAAGAGGCCTGGGAAGTCATCTTTGTGCCACAGGCAGGGACACACTGCACATATGTGAGAGGCAGATCCTGCAGCAGCTGGGCTCAGATGTGCAGTGTCGCCTGGAGCTGCCCCTGTCCCAGTCTCCCCAGCTGGTGGCACACAGACACTCAGGCTCCTGAGGCTGCAGCCCTGCTCCAGTTGCTGGTACCGACCGTCACACTGGTCATGACCTCCTAGGTAAGCAGGAAGAAGCAAGGAAGAAAGAAGGACAATAAATGGCAATAAATGGAGGGTGAAGAAAGCAGCTGAAACACTAGCACATCTGACAATTTTTTACAAGAAAAAATTGTTATTTGACAAGATAGCAAGGTTTTCCTGGCTGTTGCGATAGAGTGGTTGATGTATAGAGTCGGAAAATTGAGATCACTAGGAGTGGGCAGCAGAAGTGTCAGAGTCGCCACAGTGTTTTCTACACCATGCTACGTAATACAACAATGTGGAAAGTACTTGTGGGAAATATTTTTGGTAAAACACTGGAAAAACCTAAGGATGACCACAATCCTGAGAAAAGGCAATCCCAAGTCCATGGGGGGAAATGATGCCTTAAATTTTAGCTGTTATGTTTTTCAGATTCTGTGCTGTTTTGTGTGTAGTTCTGAGCTTCATATTAAGGGATGGTAAGCTCTCTTCACAGAGCAGGGAGACAAAAAAATTCCTTCTCTAGCTGGGGACCAAGGACAACCAATCCAAATTTCAGGCCCAAGAGCATAAACAGTGGTAAAACAGTGGTTGAAGAGAGAAAAACAGGAAGGATGGGACTTCATGTGCTAAAGCTATAACTGGACAATTAACTCCAATATGCAAATTGATCAAAACTTATAAAAGTGTGGGGCCTCATGATTGGTTATACATTTTGTGACCATCTTGAGTCCATCTTGGGTGCAGCCCTGGCCAGGCTCTTGTACTGCCCAAGGTGTGTCCATTGAGGCATTTTAATAAATATCTATTTTATTCTTTAACTCTGCCTAGCCTCTGTTTTAGGTCAGCCTTCTCAAGGCATCAGTTCCACACAGACAGGTGGCCCTGATGGCTGATGTCCTAGAAGACTAAGCCCACTGAATCATTAATTTTTTTACAGTCATATCTGAAAAGTCAAAATGTTCATGGGGAGGAAAATACAGACTTACTTAGAAGTATAGTAATTTTCTTCAAATATAAAGAAAGCAAGAAATTAAAATTTGTCAGAAGAAGGCAAACAATCTGAAAATCTAGGACATAATTTCTTTATTTAGGCAAACAGGTCTTTCACATCTGTCCCTGCTTGCATGACCCACATATGGAGCAGGAGTAGCAAATAACATGTTTTCCAAAGGATGCAATTTTAGTCATTTTAAAATTAGCACCTAATATTAGTTGCTATTGTTTATGTGGGAACTTAAATACTATTTATGTAGGTTTCTATCCCTTAGATTAGCATTGCTTACATAGATTCATAATTTTGTGTAAAACATAACACTGTACTGAATACATTTTTTTGCATCATTTTGCCACACCCTTTTGTTTTACCAATATTTGCTTTTCTGTATGTTTGTTTTTTTCAAGGGCCATTACTCTTGGCTACATCAGCCCAGAAGCTTATCTTGATAGGCATATTAGAACTGTGTATTAAGCATAATCACAGCCAGAAAAATCACTTTTTTTTTCTTCTTTCTTTCTGTTTTCTCTTTTTATTGCTTACAGAAATAGCAACTAAAGTATCAGTTTCTTGCTTTCAGAGGTATTCAGAATTAAATTTTTAAATACAAAAGAGACCTAAAACCAAAATTAATTTATTCTGAATATTTTACTCATGCCAAGTATGCCTGTGGAATGAATTAGTAGTTCAGATTGGGTGTGGATAAATGGCAGGTGGAGTTAATCAGAAGCAAATGGAAAAGTCCTTAAGCATTTGAAGTTCCCCAGTCCAGGCACAAGTCTCCAATGGCATTTCAAGAATTCACATATCTGCTTGCTAGTTAGCTTTAAGAAATTACACTTGAGTATCTGTAGAACCTACTTCCAGTCAAGAAAACTTCTGTTTGTGTCAATAACCTAACCCTGAAGGAAAACAATTTGGGATTAAGCAAAAAAGTTCCCCAAAAAAGGGGAACTGCTGGGGAAGCAGAAATAGAATATGCATACTACACAGTTAAATACTTGTGGAGAATCCAAATAAATTATGGTGAACCAGAAAACTCCAAGGCATAATGACTTAAGAGCAAATTGCATTTAAAACCTCAGGTACTTTTGAGAAAAAATGAGAGTGTTACCACGCAGCTGTATAATTTCCATTGTGTGAGTGTAAAGATTGAGAGAAAAGTGTGAGATCATTCAAAAACAGCAGGTCAGAAGCTAACTTAAATGTGATTAACTAAATAAATCTCGTTAGGAAATATGCATCTTAAAAGTTTTAAATTGCTATACATCACCTCTAATATAAGCTACTAGCAGCAACCCAAGTATCACAGTATTGCAAGGAATCATCAGGTAGGCATGTAGCAAGGGAAATTAGCTCTGTGAATGACTCCACAGTACCAAATAGTACCAATTGACTGCAACCCTGAAAACAGATCTCTGGGTGAGTATTACTGTTCACAAAACAGGATCTGAGGGGAATAATTTTACAAGATTGTGCAGCTACAAATAGTGGTTCAACCATTCCTGTCAGGGATTGAGGAGACATTGATAAGTGTGACACTTCTGAGCTTTGGGAATGCCTTCTCTGACTATATTCTATAGCATGAAAGAAGACTGTGATGGAAAAACACAGGCTATCAAGGCAAATAACACATTATTAGGCCATGCTTTATACTCAGTATACACCCTGGGGAACTCACCTTTTGAGTTCCCCAGGGCACCTCCCTGGTCTCAGGTTTTATACAGGTAGTTACTATTTCCCATCATGTCACTGAGGTTAGACCCTGAGAGAGTATTGTGGGCAGACCCATCATGTCTGCAGCACCTTGTTCCCCTCCACTCCTCTCTGCACACATCAGAGTTTTCACCTTTGCACCAGTGCCCTGCTCAGCCTTGTGCTGCACCACTGCTGCAGCTGCATGACAAGCTGCTGCCTTTCTGCTCTCACGTGCTCTGTGTCCCAGGCATGGTGCTTCTCCTGATGCTCTCCCTGGCTCTTCATCTGGCTCCAGTCTCTCCAAGCTTTCCTGGCACTGTGGCTGGGAGAGCCACACCTGAAGCCACCCCACCTTCCTCTTTCAATCTCCTTTCCCTGCTTTCTGCATATTGCCCCCAACCACCTGTAGAGACCTGTCCTTCAGAATAGAATAGAATAGAATAGAATAGAATAGAATAGAATAGAATAGAATGTATATATATATATATATACACACATCTATGCATATATATATGTATATATATGTACTCTCACATTAGTACCTATATATGTGTATATTAATGATTAAAGAGCATTAAGGCTGAGGTAATTGTGGTACCTGTTCCTTTGGAAAAGACTATAAAACTGTGACTGCTTCCCTGCTATGCCCACCAGTTTCCTCTATGAGTTAAATTGGGATATGAGATCACCTATTCCTGCACAAAATACAAGAGAGGAAGCCAAAGAAGCGATAGTGCTCAACGAGCTTTGCTTTTAATGAGAATAAGAACTGGCACAAATCAAAGTTATCTTCCTTGTTTCAAAGTTGTGTTCACTTGGGAAGTCATGGGGAATAAACACATCTGTGCATAGCCTTCTGCAAAGAAGCCCACAGAGTATCTCGTCCTTTGCCAAAAACATGTGTATCAGTTTCTTCAATGAACTTCCAGTTTTCCCATTTTGCTTTGAAAATCCCCTCACACTTGTGACTGAAATAGAAGGAAGGTTGTTCAGACACACATGTATCTGGCTTCCAACATGAGTTTTTCTTGGGTGACATTTAAAAAGGTTTTGAAATTGAGATGTACTGGCTCAAATAATTTCTCCTTGGGGCCTGCTCTGTTCCAGCAGCACTGGTATGTGTATAAACAAGAGTTTCTATCCTTTGATAACTTCCTGAATTAGAGCAGTGCTTGTGGTTAGTCACAGCAGGAAGAGCAGCAGGGAAACACTTTGGGCCAGCAGGCACATACGTGTCATATGTTGACTACTAAAGTGGGTGCTTGTGTCACAAGTAATGGTTTTCAGTAATCTCCCTTTGCTTGCTATAGTCTGTTTTTCTGCTGTGCCTTACAAAATGCTTCATCTGCTGCATTATCTTTTGACAGCTCTAATATCTTGAAGGGATAAAAAGTAAGCAGGAAAAACAAGTAGGCCAAAAGGGTTATCAGGCAAGTGGTTGAGTCACCACTTGTGAAGGTATTTAAAAGACATGTAGATGTGGCAATTAGGGATGTGGTTTAGTGATGGACTTGGCAGTGCTGGGGTAATAACTGGACTTGATCTTAGAAGTCTTTTCCAACCTAAATGATCCTGTGATTCTATTTCTTAACTGCCTCTGAGCTAGGATTCAGGTAAGCCATAAAAAAACCTG
Source organism: Hypocryptadius cinnamomeus (assembly GCA_013400635.1). Classification (NCBI taxonomy): domain Eukaryota; kingdom Metazoa; phylum Chordata; class Aves; order Passeriformes; family Zosteropidae; genus Hypocryptadius; species Hypocryptadius cinnamomeus. The sequence continues at coordinate 15,672 of VYZP01034499.1, forward strand.
CTTGATTTTCCTTCTTTTACTTGACTTCTTGTGGCTTCAGGAAGAAGACAGTTCTGCAGCTCTTCCTGTGTTTTTTGTCTCTAAGTGGCCAGTTCTCCACCAAGATTACCTGGCAACTTCTCTGTTTATTCCTACATTAAAAAAAAAAAAAAAAAAAAAAAA
>VYZP01034499.1:15862-32466 GCA_013400635.1 Hypocryptadius cinnamomeus
AAAAAGAGAGAGAACCCTCTGCAATATTGCAGCCAATGTGCCTGAAATTCCAATTCTCTTGTATGTATTTAGAATTTATAAAATCTATGTATGATATAGATCTAGAAAGAATTCAGTTTCCATATTTTGTATCTGTCTCTTCTGCTCCAGCACTCACCATATTTGTCCAATAACTAATACATTGTGAATTTGTTTTCGAGACCAATATTAAAATAGTCACAGAAAAAGCAAATCAGTCAGAAAGTGCACATTTTATGAATAAATCTAATTATGAGCAACTGTAGTAAATTATTAGCTAATAGGTCAACTGCTAGAGTTCAAAATTAATACAATCATCATTGCTACCTTTTACTGTTTTCTCCAGCAAATGCATAGACAAACTTAGAGATCTTCACTCTTCCCAAAACATATTTCTGTTTGAAGGGAATGGTATAGGTGAAGGGAGAGGTTCCAAAACAGTGCTGAGTTTTAAAACTGAGTTTTAACATTTCAACAGTCTAGCTCCTTCATATGCAGCTAGAAAGGTTGTCATTTATAAATTACTAGCTTTGTTTACTATCACTATGATAAAATTCCTAGATTAGTGTGGTTCTGTTTTATTTAACTAAAGTACTGTCTCTACTTTCTTACCTGTGTTTTAATTTTAGTGCAAGACAACTCAATCAGGGATGTGCTGTCCTTCAATCGTTTGTCATTAAGGGAGTGGGATAGTATCTAAATTTTCTTCCCTTCATTGCTTTGACCTCATCATGTAGAGACTCACTGGAAGACAATGTCTATATTCCCCTTCCTGTTGTCCCATAAATTTTAGAAATTGAATTGAAGATGGACTACTCTGTTTAAATTCCCACATCAATGTAGAAAATTTTGAAGAGCATCTGGTTTTATAGTGCATTAGGGAATAAAAATATAATGGGACAAGCTGAGCCTGTGTAATTATACAACACAAAAATTGCTTGTAGAATTGTCTCATCTTGGTTACCCATTGTAAAAGTTGCCACAGACCCTGATCTTTCAAAGGCAATAACTCTTCTGGAGTCTCCTTGTCCGCTCCTTGTCCATCTTAGTGATAGCTCCTTTTAGGATATCATCCTTGTACCCTGAAATGCTTTGGATCTTGCTATAAGACAAGCAACTGGCTAAATATTAATTTATCCAGACATGCATTCTAGTTTGTAATGGCTGTTACATTAGCACAATAAATAAATGAATAACATATGATCATGGGTTGTATATATGAAGATATATTAATTTAATATACCATTAAGAAATATGGTATTAATTTGTGAATTGCCTTTCAGGAAACTGTTGTTTATTTCTTTTATCCTCATTTATAGAAGCCTTGCCACAATAAAGTGCTGTGATCTATATAGCAAATATATTTCACTGCCTGCACAGGAAAAAGTATAAATTAAGTGAAAATAGAATTTCCCTTGAAGTTGTCTTTTATACAGGATTTCAAATACAGAGCCTAGTAAACGAAATGAATTCCCACTGGTTGAACACAACAGTGTTGTTTGTTCAAACAATACTAAGCATGATAATACACAATTTAGTGTCATCCATACACACACTGAGTAAAGATTTCCTTATTTCTTCAATCTGGAATAGTTATAAATAAAAATTGATTAACCCATCTGTTACTTGTTTTTTCTGAAAACGTTTGGGTCTGTTTTGACAGAAAACAGAATAATTTTAAGTATATCAGCAGTATCTATTTTCAAGGCTTTTGAGAACTGAGATTAGGAGAACTTTGTTCCAAAAACTTGACATGGTCATTAGTGAAAAACTAGTTAGCTGTTGAAGAAAACATCATTTAGATTTACATGTTTCAACTAGTCTTATTAAATATGATAATGCTGAAAAAAAATTTAAAGATTTACCATAATGGAGAAGACAAAGCAGTAAAACCCCTAGTTAGATTGTTGGGGGATCCATTCAGTGCCAGTATCTCAGAGAGCAGCTGCAGTGGGAGCTGCAGGTTGAGCTCTGGGAGCCCAAGTCCAAAGCAAGAGGCTGGGAATTGCTCATCCTTTGCACAACAAAGGGCCTGGGGACTGTGGCCTGGCCAGGGGACCAGACACTCAGAGACACTGCAGGAGCCGAGGACTTTCCTGCATCTGTGAGGACTGTGAGGGGATAAACGCCCAGAGTTTTCTTTTTTCGAGGTCCCTCTTTGGAGGCACAAGCTTGAGCTGGTTTTGTGTTACTTAGTTACTGGACCAAGATTAAATTATTTTAAGGATTGGTTCATGTGAGACTGCTGTGGGAAACCTGGGTTTGAGCCAGCCCAGCAGCCTGGTGTGGCTGTGTGAGTGTGGGGGTGTACCTGTGAAGGCGCCTCGGTCCCAGCTCAGGTGTGCGAGTGTGACTGACAGAGTGGCTCCTGGAGGGATGGGCAGGGACATTTCCTTAACAAAGTATCCTGCCTTTTTAATAGCTTGAATTAATACATTGAATCATGACTCATTCTGAAATGAACAGATGCCTTTTAGTTACTAACCTCAGAGGGGCAAGGTTTCTGCTGTTTCTGCTGTTGCCAAGTAGTGAGAATCTAGACAGCACAGTTCATCTCCTATGCAATAAAATTTTTGTCTAGAGAGGTGGGTGAAGAAATTAAAAGGAAAAACAGAGTAGGAAGACAAAGAGAGAGAGAGAGAAAGAAAGATGGAGGAAAATGCAATCTGCAGAGCCTATGAACAGAGTTCCCTTGTGCCTGGCTTGCTCCTTATTTTTCTCTATCAATTGCAGAGTACATTCCTGTTGCAAGAATGCCCTTCTGGAGTCACTCTAGAAATGTTTATCTAGAAAAGCTTATCTTTCAGCCTTTCAGTCTAAAAGATAAGTATTGACAAAAATTCACTTTAGTGAATAAAAAGTACAGATTACAGCAATAACAAAAATAATGATCTTAATCAAAACCATGAAACTGATGTTTGTGTCTCAGCTATTGCGAACTTTAAATGACACAAAGATATGTATGAATAATACCCTTGTGTTCTTAGAATCATATAATATCCTGAGTTGACTCCTGGCCCTGCTCCAGACACCCCAAAAATCCCACCATGTGCCTGGGGCATTGCCCAAACACTTCTCAAACTCTGTCAGGCTGGTGCTGTGACCACTGCCCTGGGGAGCTGTTCCAGTGCCCAACAACCTCTGGGTGAGGAATCTTCTGATATCCAACCTAAACCTGCTTGGACACAACTTCAGGCCATTCCCTCGTGTTCTGCCCCTCAGTGTCACCACAGAGAGGAGATCAGTGCCTGCCCCTCCTCTTCCCCTTATGAGGAAGTTGTTGCTTAAGATTGCCAGTATTTTTGTGCTTTCTTTGAACACTGGTTTTGATAATGTCACTGCTCCTTAATCCAGTTTAGGGGGGAAGATTTTAAGCACATTCTGTATAGGAACATTAACGCATAGCTGTGTAGGAAAGGCAAGTAGTGCACTTTCATTCAGATAGCATATTTTCTATTTAATAAGGAGGTGTCAAATTTTAATACCTAACAATATCTACTTTCTTATCAAAATATTTTGTCACGATTTCTTTGTGCTGTTGAATGTTAATGCTTACAGCTTTTCTCTTTTTTGAAAGCTGCAAACATCAAACTGACAATTCAAGCTAGAATGCCAATTTTGTTTCAATACTATTTGAATAAAAATTACAGTAAGTGGATATAAAAAAGCAGCAAAATTGTCTGTATTGTGTTTCTTACTTCAACGGGACCCTTGCACTGTCAAATGGATGACAGTTTTAAAAAAGGAGCTGTTCAAACCATAATTTTAAATTCTCATAGAACTGAAGTCTGCATGGAATCTAGGGGTTACCTATATGCAAGGCTTAAGTGATAATGTTCATGTTAGTCTCTTAACACTTTCAATTTGTAAAAGTCCAAGCAATCTTAGAATGTGGCTATTCTCCCCTCTGTCTATACAGATGTGCTCACATTCACTGGGACTGTAGGACACAGCAAGGAGGATTTGGTGTACTGGGCTGCTACAAAGGCTTCCAGTGAGCATTAAAAAAACCTGCTGACATATTTACCAGGATGGCAAGAGTAAACATCCTGTGTGAAATTCTGCTGTTGTCAGTGTTGATAATAAGACTCTCACTGACTTAAATAAAGCTAGATTTCACTTCTCCTATGCTTAATTTTCCATTACTCTGCTCAGTGAACTTTTGACCAGTAATTAAGACCTTAAGGGGGAGGGGGTTATGGAGAGATTCAAAGTACCTTTTTCTGTTTGCCTCTTTAAAGGACTGTGGTTCTTCATCATTATAAACTCTTCTGAATCTTTCCTGGGAAGATGGGAAGCAAGGCAGAAATGTGGGTGAGAGGCTGGACACTAGGTTTGCCTTTGTTTCTTTGCTGTTTTACTTCAGCCTTCTTCTCTTAGACTACTTAGGGACTGGGGGGTCATAGTCTATGACACAGTCTACACAGTCTAGGTGGGTCTCCTGCACATAGCTCTTTTCAAAAAGCTGGGTTTTAAAAGATGAACTTACTGCAGATTTTGAGTCTCATGTAGGAAAATTTTATTTCATCTGGAATCCTTGAAATGTACAGAGTAATCATACAGCCCTTATGAACTGTTTGAAAATGTCATTTCTTATTATCAAAAGATAGTGACATCTTCAACTGGCCATTTTTTCTTGAATTCCTGCTTAGATGGTTTTTTGTGAACAGCAGGACAGGCTAGGATCTAATGCCAATAAACATGGCCTGTCCTCAGAAAGCAGCAGCAGAAAAGGAGACTGCAGTTTAACATTTGTTCACTATCTTTTCCATGCATTGGCAAATTCTTCCTTCTCCCTCTCCTTTTCATGAAATTCTTCTTGGTTCTTTGGGGATTTTAGAAGGAAGCTGTACATGAGCCCAGCACATGGAGAAGATGATTTATGTGAGGGAAGGTTGTCTTCTCTGAGAGTGAAACCTTTTGCTAGGTAAGCTCAGGAGAATTCTTGCAAACAAGAAAGAGAAAGCTCATTTGTAAGTGACCTGAAATTGTGCAGGAAAGAGAGGTTGGATTTCTTGTCTGAGTAGATAAAAAACATAATAACTTCAGAGGGGTTTGGGTTAGTCCTTAGTTGGTATTTAGCTCATTTAATAGGTTTGGGAAGGTCTCATAACAACAATAGTAACTGAATTCTAGACAGATCTCTGTAGTAACTGTAAATACTGATTTCAAAGGATGTGCAAACAAGAAATTTGTCATTCTTAATGCAATTTTATGAGATCTCTTTACCATAATGCGCTGCACCAAGTAAATAAAATATTAATCTCCCAAACCAGATATTCTTCAGAAGTTTCGCACCTTGCATTTTTTGTTAAATACTTGCCACTTGTAAAAATAACACAGTGCAAAAAGAAAAGCTTTTTCTTCATGTAAATATATAATCCATACAACTAGTTTTTAATGAACAGGAGTTTTCTGGGTTTTTTTTGGTTTGATTTTTTTTCCCGAAGGAAGAATCTGTTGATTTTAACATTGCTATTTTCTAACTGGTTTTGCTGATAAACACTAATTTATTCCTACTTGCCTTCTTTTTGCAAACCTACTAGAGATTAAACAGATATACAGGAGATGGCAGAAGCTGCACACAAAATTTGGATGGGGTGCTTGGCATCTTCTAAAACACTTGGTGGAGCAGATGAGAGTTTAAAGAGAGCATCTTAATTAGTATTGGTCTGAGACAAATGTAGAAGAAGTTTGAAAACTGGAAATAGAGGCAATCATGAGGAAGTTTGGGTTAGAGAAATGAAACTCTAACACTCAGCCAGGCAAAATTTCCACAGAAGCTGAAGTCTGCATTGTAGCACAAAGTATCTGCACGAAGTTTTCATGTTAAATGTAAAAACCCCATATGTTATAACATCGCTCTTTCAAGTTTGTAACAACTTTTTTTAGAACAATTATGTTTTCACAGAACAGCAATGGAAAAACAAATATCTTGCTCCTTTTGAAGAAAATGAGCTGCCATCATAGCTGCACCTTTGAGATCAATTTAGTTTGATATCTTGTTCCCTTGCTGCATATTCCCGAACTAAGCCTCTTGCTTTCAGTTGAAAACTTCACATAATATCTCTGGGACTTTACCAATATTAAGCACCATGGACATTGTTTCAAATACCTGTAGGGGTGTTTTAAAACACTGACAATGTATCTGATAGCAGAGTGGACAGTTTAGGACAAAGAATGCCATGGGGTTTTTTGACAAATAATGAACCAGAATCTCTATGTAAGCAAAGAAAACATATAAGGATATGCAGGAGATGGCAAGAAGCTTGTACAAGGATGGAAGTGGGAAGCTCCTGCAAAGTCCATGGTGATGTTCCAAGCAGATAAGGAATGGCAGTTAACAATAATATGGTCGCATTCAAACCAAATTTTTATGCCAAAAGAGTCCAGTGAAGTAAAGCAGATCCATGGTCATAGCCAAAAAATGAGCTACTAATTTAACTTTTAAAGTAATTTAAATATCTGCAGCTTTATTGCAAGTTAAGACAAATGTTTCTGTAAAAACATTATACACTACCAACACTCTTAACTGTCCTCCAAGGTTCTTGGCAGTGAAGCTCAACATTGCATGTGAAAAACAGATTTCTTGAACACCACAGCCAGCACAGTTTTATCCAGAGTCAACATTTGCTTCCTTTTTTTCATTAGAATAGAAAATAAGGAACTTTTTCCCCCATTATTTCTCTATTATGCATGTTTCTGTTTCATAAGGAAACCAAATTGTCTATGGATGGCTTTGGTGTGTGCTTCACTTTGTCATCAGTCAGTGAATCAGTAACTAGCAAATATATTTTATCTGAAAAGTCCTAGATTCTTTCAAGTAATATTCCACTAATAACTTCTGCAAACTAATCAGCTAGCTGTGTTACTATTATGTTACTACACGTTAACTATTCCACAGAAAAATGGGTCATGATTAAAATCACCCTTTGAAGCTCGTGTTGAATTATGTTTGGTCAAATTTGTTTCAAAGGCCATACTATTGTGTATGACTAATTTGTCCCTTCAAGTTTGCTTTTTCCCTGCAGATCTTAAAAGGAAACACACTAATTTCTGCTCTGAAACCTATACTACTTTCCAACTTTCTCTGATATCTTCTCTTTTGTGCTATCAATTGCAATGGAAAAAAAAAAAGAAACTAATCTCTTGATAGATCTAACTGGGAAGTTCAGTGGATGGTTAATGGAAAGAAATTACCTGGTTTGACACAAGATATCTATATTGTGTTAACAGACTTACTTTGATGTGTTCTTTTTTTTAATCGAAAGCTGTTTAAGAGCTAATTCTAGGATTCTTACAAAATACTTATGAGTATTGATGTCAAGTATTTTGACAGGATACTTTGTGAAAGCCTTTTAATAAGGAGCACAAAACTCCTACTGTTGTATCAAATATACAACAAATTTAAAGAAAATGAAAGTTTACCCAGAAAAATAAAATGCCTCAAATGTACTTGGAAGATACACACAGGAGTGCAAAAACCACATAAAATAAGAGCACGCTTAAGGAGCAGCTTCATGTTTATTCATGTAGTATTTTCTCTGTCCATCCTCTTAGATATGGTAGAAAAAAAGGCAGCACAAAGTTTGTTGTATTTCAGAATGTTTCTTTTTGTCGCTAAAAACATTGATACCATCTCGATTTTTATTGAAGTTGGTGTTTGTCTGTGACTCACTCTGATTGTGTCAAAGCAGAAATAACATGGATTAATCCTTTAATCTGACAGTCAACAGCTCTTTGCTCTACCAGCCACCACAGACCTTGGTCTTGCTCATAAATCTTTTGTTCTTGAACACTTATCTGTTTTCCAGGCATTGTTTCCAGCAGGTATCTGCGAGGGCTCAGTTATACCTGAAACTTTGGCTTTTATCTGCTTTTCCTTCAAATACCCATTCTTCTTCAGCTATTCTATGCCTACTTTTCAGAACACTTGGAAATCAAACATGTGTCAGGTGATAGCTCTTGTGTGAGTAGTTTATATCTACTCAGTGTTAGCATGAAGCTCTACATTTTTGGGTAGCTGCCTCAGTTTTCATCACAGCCTTTACTTCATTGCATTACTTGTCCCAGCTACCTTTCTGTTATTGCTGTGTTTTCTGGCTTCTCCACTTGCTCTGCTCATCAGCTCAACTTCAAATAATACTACCTGTGAGATATCATTCCTTATTTGATTAAACACCATGTAATCAAAAAACAAACTTTGGATAAAATTAATTATATGATGATTGACTTCATTATTTTGTCAAAATCCCAACAGGAAATAAATAATTTTCAGAAAGTGAGTCACATAAATCAGGAAAGTAGTTGATGATAAGTAGATAGTGAGAAAGCAGTATCTGCAAGAAATAAGGAATTTTTCATATACCACATGGGGAATTTCAACAACGACTCAGGTCTAGAGGAGAGGAGGGGCTCTGAATGCCCATTTGGGCATAGGTGGATCTAAATCTAGGGAAATGTGGTTGTACAGAATAAAATACCTCACTTACTGTTAGAAATGTCTCAGATTAAAAGCATCAGAAAGAAAAATGATCTGTTGATTAACCTTCATCATGTTTCTTCTGATAATGCATTTCTGACATCTCCAACTTTCTTTGAAATGTTGTATGATGTTTTATATTCTCTCCTGAAATGTACTCTGTGAACTTTTGTTACAAATCCCTTTGTTACTATGGAAGCTGAAGGCTGTAGAAACCAATTCTTCTTCATCTTTCCCTTCTTTTTCTCTTACCATTTCAGATGTCTTGACCTTATAGAGGATTAGTTTTACACTTAAAATTACCAATAGATTAATGCCAACTACATTTTAGTTAGTGAAATTTAAAGCACCCAAAAAAAGAGACATGTTTGTTTCAGATCTATCAATCCATTTAGATGGCGAATTCTACAATGAATCCTAAAGAATGAGAATGATCAATATATTAGTATATACATAAGTATTAAAAAAAAAATCTTTATGCCTCTGCCAGCTGCTAACATCCTAAAGTCTTCTGTCTGAAATGTAGCACTCCAGAAGAGAGTAGGAGAGGGACTGTGGGCATATTCTCTTGACTATGGACTGCTAATAACCAGTAGTCTTTCTGACTGCTGAGGCACATGGGAGCTCTCCCAAATAGTTTCAGGTAAAATCTAGGCTGTTAGGTGTTGAAGTTACTCTGGTTTCCAAAACCTCTTCCACAAAGAACTACAAAAAATAAATTTCATCTCCCATATTACATGAACCCTTCCAGCAGATCTTTGGGAGCTCAGGTATGATTTATCTGTTTTAGCAGGAACTCTAATAGTAAGTGCACTGGAATCATAACCACCAAACTCATGATACTACACCATGGGATGACTTCTGGAGAAAGAATAAATACTCAAGCCATATGGTGGTGAATTGAGTTTGTGCAGCCAGGTTTGGGTGGTGAGTGGCTACAGAGGTGGCTTCTGTGAGGTGCTGCCAGAAGCTTCCTCCATGTCCAGCAGAGCCAATCCCAGCTGGTTCCAAGATGGATATGCTGCTGGTCAAGGCTGGGTCAACCAGAAATTATGGTTATGCCTCTGTGCTAACATAGTTTAGAAGAGAAATAAAGTGATTTCACAGCTGTAGTTGCAACCAGAGAAGAGTGGTGTGAGAGTATGTGAGAGGAACAGCTCTGCAGAGACCAAGGTCACTGGAGAAGGAGGGGGAAGAAGTGCTCCTGGTGCTGCAGCCCCTGGTGCAGCCCCTGGTGAGGCAGCTGTGCCCCTGCAGCCCATGGAGACCCACGGGGTTGCAGAGATCCACCTGCAGCCCATGGAGCAGGCGGATGCCTGAAAGGAGGCTGTGATCCAGCCTGTGTTGGAGCAGGCTCCTGGCAGGGACCTGTTAGACCTGTGGAGAGAGGAGTCCACACTGAAGCAGGTTTCTTGGTAGGACTTGTGACTCATGCTGGAGCAGGCTGTGCCTGGAGGACTTCACCCAGTGGAGGAATGACCCATGTTGGAACAGTTTGTGGAGAAGTGTCTCTGGTGGGATGGATTCACGTTGGAGAAGTTCATGGAGAGCTGTTTCCTATGGGAGGCACCCCACAATGGAGCAGGGAAGGACTCCTCTTCCTGAGCAGCAGCAGAAACAATCTGTGATGGACTGACCATAACCCCATTCCCTGTCTCCCGGTGCTGCTGGGGGAGGAGGTCAAGCTGGAAAGAAGGGGGTGGGGGTAAGGTATTTTTAAGGTCCTATTTCAGCTCTCTTTATCCTGCTCTGATTTTGTTAGTAATAAATTCAATTAATGTCTCTAATTTGAGCCTGTTTTGCTCATGACAGTATTTGATGAGAGATCTTTCCTGTTCTGTATGAACCACAAACCCTTTGTTACATTTTCTCTCTCCTGTCCAGCTGCAGAGGGGAGTGATAGATAGTTTTACAAGGCAGTGGAGCACAACCTTCTCTGGTGCTAGGTACTAGATGTGAAATAGGGATAGCCAAAAATTCAGCTTGAGTTTTCCCATGCACTTCAGAGTTGGGGTGGGAAAACCAAAAATAACTATCCCAAGATTTTTTCTTTTGTGAGGACAGAAGGGCATACCTATTGTTAAAAGCTTGGATATGATGTACAAGCAGACTATAAAAGTTCCAAAACAGCATGCAGGTTTAAAATCCTGACCTGCAGGTACCAAGTTTGCTCGCATTTGCTAGGGTTTGAACATTCTAGTTTTTGTTTGATTCAAATAATTTCAGAAAATACTTTATAGACATAAATAACAGTTAACTATCAGATTTATTAAAAATCAATGGGAATAATTCTCCTTCTTTCTTTTTGAATATTTTGAATCTTTCCTTTTTTGGTGTATCCATAATAGTATGTTAAAACTATGCTGCAGAACAGCATAAGAACACAAGAAATGGTAGGAAAAATAGAATTCAAGTACCTCTTTGAATCTGAACTAACCTCAGACTTCAATTACATGACATATGCAATATATATTTAATAAATTTAATGTACTAATATATTAATTAAATCCTTGCACTGTATCATTATTAATAAATACAGAATAAATTATTGGCAAAAAGGATCTCTGATAACTAATTTTTAATTACTCTATATGACTATTTTCTGATAGAGAAAGATCTGAGTTAATTTGCACATGTGCTTAAATATTCAAGGAAAATCAACAGCTAAGTCAATGCATCTAGATTTTAGTACATAAAGGCCTTCACAAAAAATCTTTTGCCTGTTGGGAAAATAACTGACTTCTTCTGTTTGATTAACTGACATAAACACAATGGAATTTCAGCTGCAGAAAGGATAATGCAAGCCACTCGACACTGAAAGAATAAAATTATCAGCATAAAGCTCTGTCTCTCCTACACACTGTACTCTCTCATGTGGTTAGACTTGATGCTTTCCTCTGCTCTTTTTAAAAAAAGTGCTTTAAAATAGTCTACTTCCAGACAGATGTAATATTTGAAACCAGAACCAGTAAGACACTGCAGGTTTAAGCTTCCACATGCAAAAGGACTTTTCTTGGTATTGAGCTTATGACAGCTTGTCCAAATATATTAATGACCATGGGTAATAAAATAAACAACACTTCCCATAAAGAACCTAATAATAAACACAAAGTGTAACAAATTACAAAAAACCAAGTTAAATAGCTTTAACATTCAATTCTTCTATTTTTCTTATTATTATAGGCGGAGTGTGGCACCTAAGCTTCTTCTGTGATCAAGAGAGAGAAAAGAGGATCTAAGAGGTGCACAAAGTACATGACATTAATCATCTTCTGGAAGTGTCTTTGAGATAATGTCACTTAGATTGGAATTTTAACTATTAGATTGCTGCAATGACTTCAAATTAATCCCATGCTACTGAACAGGCTGTGCACAGGAATTCCCAGGGAGTTTTAGTGACGAGTCTTAGTCTACTCAAATACAGGCCAAACTTCACATGGCTGTTATAATTAGTGTAAGAGATGTTCACAGGCAGGACTGACATCTCAAAGAGACTTCAGCACTTAGGAGCCTCCCCTGAATGCCAAGTAGGCTTGGGTAGAGTAAGCCTTTACCTGTGCAAAGTGCATCCAACAAGGAAGGACTCACTAGCAGTGCCCAGGGACTCAAACTCATAATTCAAGAGGAATGTAGGAGCCTTCAACTGCTGTCACAATGAAGTGGCATTTCTCTAAAGCAGGGAAGGAAGGCTGGCACTTAAATCCTACCCTAACCTAAGCCTTCAATCCCTTGGGCAACAGCTGGCCACTGGGACCAGCACTTCCCACCTGAACCACAGCTGGACTTGTGGCTGCACATGAACGAAAATTGATATTACTGATTGGTTCTCTATTGGCTTCTCTTTGTGTGTCATGTCTGCTTCAAGCTTGCTTTTGTCTTTAGGTCTATGGATATTTTAATAATAAATAGGTTCTAATAAGAACTAAATAAGTTCTAATCCTGGTAAGACTGAATTGAGTTTTTTACTGCCTTATGTTCTCCCTTGTATTTGCAGATAAAACACAATTTGACATGAAGTGTTGACCTCAGTCTAAATATCTGAATGTGTAAGAATCAGGAAATAATGCATTCGAAGTTGAATATTATACTTATTATTTCTTGGCAAGTCTGTAACCATGAGGTCTGTAATTAACACTTCCTTTCTTTCAGTAGCATGGGACTCTGCTGACTTTCATCAAAAGGTTTGTGTGCTTGTTATTTGGCACTTGCAGTTTTGTGTCACCACAGAATAAAAAGTACTCAAAGCATTACTTCTTCCACACCTACTGGTAGAAATGAACATTAAGCATATTGCAAAGAAGCGTCCTTTATTTTTTTAGGTGTCCAAAGAGGTTAAAATGATGCAATTTGAGCTAGTTCAAGCAGTTATTTCTCAGGTTGGTAGGTCTTTTTTTGAAAGAGACAACCTAATGAAATTGGTGGACATATGAGAAAGAGATCCTCCAGCTTTGGGATGTACAATCTCCATGCATGACACTCTTAATGTCTCTTAATATCCTTAATAAAATCAATAAAAATCCAACAATATTTATCCACTTCAAGTATATGTAATCGAAAATGCCACTTTCTATTTATCTTAACACAAATTTTGAAACTAAGAAAGATGAATGAGTGGGTCAAATGAGCTCTTCATAAGTTTAGGTTACTCTCTTTCAAAAATATTGCAAGGTTATGATTGAGTTCTGTATAGACTCTAGTATGAATTGTGTCTATGCATGGTCTTAAAGAGGAAAGTGTGGAAGCAGCCCAGGCTTTTGACTTCCTTTCCTAGGGGGATGATTAGGACACTTGCAGGACCAAGTGCAGCCCAAGACAGAGAAAAACCCCACAACCTTGTTTTTTGGAGGGGCAGAATAACCCACTTGCTAGATGCCATCAGCCATGAAAATGTGGGTTTTTTCAATTCATAGCCATCCTTCTTGTACCTGCCTTAAGAAGAGCACTGTATAAGGTTTTATTTCCACTCAAACAAAACTATATTCTTCTCTGCTTTTCATCTTATATCCTTAATGATTTGGTAGTCTGGGGGATCCCCTGACCAGCTTTACCAATTTGGTAAAGCCCAGCAGACCTTCTGGTCTACCAAAAGCTTAATGGGAATCCCTGTGATCACATAGAGATGTACAAACACCAGGATCTGATGTGACCCTTAGGGAAAGTGGAGCAGCACAGCCTGCCACAGCTAAACTTCCTTCATCCAAACTGCCCAGATCTGTCCAGGCTGTGTAATGGAAATAATCCCTGGCTCGTTTGGTTCCTCAGATTTTCCTGGGCATTTTCTGATAGTTGCTACAGCCTAAAAACTAGCCTTGCCTTGCCTGAGGGACTTCTGGGAACAAATTGATATGGATGGTGGGAACGGTGCGGAGCTGCTGTCCCAGACACCTGTTATTTTCAGAAGTTTTCACATGTCTTTGAGTCTCCTGCAGGTCCTTTTCTCTCTTTTGCCTCTAGGCTGGCCCATTCTATTAGGTGCTTCGATGTCTTTGTGAAAGGATATGTGCAGAGGAGATGTATCTGTGATTTTATTGTTTTAAAACTCTAATTTTCTTTTTTATTCTTCCTATTTATCTTGTAAGCCATTTAGTTTAGTCCTGTTGTTTCTCACAAAATAAGATTCATTAGTTGCCCCCAAGATATTGTGACAAATAATGAGCTATCCATCCCTACACAGCTCCTCCAAATCTCTGCTGTTTGTGATTTTCTGGAACTTTATCACAATCTCTTTGTTGCCTTCTGACAATGAGTTTTAATCCTTTTAGTAACTCTTCAAGGTCTCTCACATCTTCAGATATTATTTTTACCCTTTTGATTTATATTGTTAATATAGATGGTCAGGATTGTACTGATTCTTTAAAATGTGTGGGAACATTCACAAACTGACAGAAAATAATGCAATTTCTGTTTTGCTCTCAGTTCTTAATAGCTCTGAAAATCATCTTAACTGTTTTTGATATTTATTGAGGACTTGACCTTCCTCCACTTGACCTCTAAAGTATAATCACTTTCTAATTATTTCTGTCCTGTATTTTTTACATGGGAGTTATGAAATTATGTTCCACTTTGATTTCTTTTTTTTTTTTCTTTTTTTTTGTTCTCTTGGGAGCTTTAGTCATCTCTTGCTCAGATGCTTCTTGTAGCTGATAGTATTTGGTGTTTCAAGAAAGGTTGTTTATTGTAGTAATTTGAGAAATAGTCACAGCATGTCCTGAAGGACTCTACTTAGTAAAGAACAAAATTCAGATTTTACTGCCTAGGTACCACAATTCTAGGAAATAACATTTGAGCATAATTTTAAATGGCTTAATTTTTTGACTTTGCTATATTTTTAAATTCTCAAGTGGACCAACAAAATTATTTCCAAAGTGAACTGCATCTATTTTCTTGTAGCATCAGTCCTTCACATATTAAAGACTGAAAATTAACATGCACTATTTTCCACTTTTTTTTTTAGTAACTCTTATCTCTTCCTTTCATATTTTAATGTATTGAATTGCAACTTTTTTCCTTTCCCTATATATGCAAATGTCAGACTTCCTGCCAAGAGCTGAAAATATTTCACAGTGGAGAGAGTGAAGAAAGGACTGCCTGCAGCAAATCTTCTGGGTGGTTTGCTTTGCCTCTCACATGCTCACAAAGAACTACACAATAGCCAATGGAAGGAAACTACCCTAATTATATTTATTAGATATATTTTGGTAACAGTTATTCTTAAATCTACCTGTGTATTTCCTTCATTTTTATAACCTCTGTTGATGTGCATATGGTACGTGTCACAATTGATAATTATGAATTTGTGATGAATTTTAATGGTTGTGGAACTTTAATGGAAAGTTCCTTGATTTTCAGCTTTTCTGCAAGAGTTCTGCAAGTTCTGCAGAATGCTGTATTCAAACCCTCCTGCAGGTACAGCTCACCAGGATGGCTTGATTTGCCACTGTAATGGTTCAGGTGAGAGCAGAATTGAAGGAACTTAATTGTGAAGATAGATGTTGCAGGCAAACCCAAACATGTTGATGCTCAAACATGATCTGCCTATATTAAAACTTTGGGTTTAATTTCCAAGACTTACCTCCTGTAGGGCCAGAAGGATAAGGAGGTGGGTTGTTTTGGATATAGTGTAGGTGACTGAAGTTGTAAGAAACAAAATTTGTGTGCATATCATAACGAAGATGATGATTCACTTATTCCAAGAGTAAAGTTGTCAACTCATGCCCTAAGCCAGGCAGGTGAGGAGCTTTTGAAGGGTCTACCTCGGGTCTTCTCTGCTCACATAACTAAGGCTCACACAACAAAAGCTCACATAAATAAGGCTTTCCTAATGCCTGTCACTTCAAAATGGATCAAGTAGCCTCTTGTTTGAATCATAAATTAATAGAGGTCACTTTACCTTTCTCAGTACAAGAAGATCCAGCTGCAAAGAGGGATAATGAGTAAAGCACTCTTGTCCTGACCACGCTTTTAAAGAAAGAAGAGGAACACAGAGAAAATGAGCCCTTTCTGCTAGACTACCTCTTCAAACCAAAGAGTGTTACTGTTTACTGCTCCTAAGTATTCCTCAGCAATAGCTGTCTGCTGGGAATTGGCCCTAGCTTGCTTGGAAGCATTTGTGACTCTGACATTGAAGTAATTGGGATTCATTCTGGGGTTTTTGCAAGACTGAGCCCTTATCACTCTTTCTGGCTAAATGCTATCTTCACTGGTAACAGCTTCCACTGGTAAGACGTTGTTTTCTCAGTATCTAAGTGATACTAAGATCAGCAGGGTATATCCCCTTTAATAAAGTTTTATTTTCGTAGACAATGAAAGTATGTAGATAAAATTATCTTGCTTGCTTCTGTTCAGAATCTTTGTACACAATAGCTGCAATCTGATTGGAATTCCTAATCTTCAGGATTCACTTTTCTAAAAACTTTTAAAATAAGCCCCCAATAGATTCTACTTATATATATGTGTGTGTGTGTATATATCTATATCTATATCTATATCTATATCTATATCTATATATATATATCACAGAATCACGGAATAATGAGGTTGGAAGAGACCTCTAAGATCATCGAGTCCAACCTATGTCCTAATACCTCAACTCAGAATCTAGACT
>VYZP01034500.1:0-10900 GCA_013400635.1 Hypocryptadius cinnamomeus
GTCCCAGGTGCTCCCAGCCCCAGTGTCCAGCTTGGTCTGGAAGTGGCAGCAGTGCCATGGGCTCTGGTGGGGGTCCCCAGGATGCCCCACACCCCTTTTCCATGGGAACACCCTGGTGGGCAGGGGCAGCCCCAGGTTCTGTCCCTTTGTGCCACCTGACCCCTCCGGGTGACCACAGGCAGGGGAGATCGGAAGCAGCCACCGAGACTTTGAAGCTCCAGATGTGGCAGGAAAACTCTTCCAGGAATTTTAGACACTGCAAAAAGATTTTTCTTTCTGGGTCAGGGACACTTCTGCAAAACCTTTTTTCTAGAAATACTCGGCTGTTTTAAGATTTATTGATTGTTACAGCTTAAATCTAATTTTCTCTTACCACTGTGTCCATATCCATGTGTGCTGTCCCAGCCAGGAAGGGACACCCGAGTGCTGCCACCAGCAGGGCACTGGAGCTGGGCCAGGGGCACAGATAAAGTCCCAAATAAGGGGAAAAATCCAGCATAACCACTCAGGTCTCATTGCTGGACTAAATGAAGCACCTCTGAAAAAAATTCCGAACTACTTATTGTAGCATTTTTCCAGAGAAATGCCAAGTGTCTTCTTTCAAAATTGTTTATTTTTAAATTTTAAATTTTTACTTATGTGATTAGTTATTATATAATATCAGCATGTTTTGATATACAATATATCATACTATGTAATAATTACACATTATAATATACTATAATACAATACAATACAGCACAGTATAAAAGAAATATTATAAATGAATGTTTCAATTAAACTTTAAATAATTTAAAATGAAAATTAAACATAACCTTCTCAGCTCTTCAATCTTCCTGTTCATCAGTGTCAGACCCATCCCTGCTGTGGCCACCTCTGATTTCTGGGTATTTCCAGGTGGGTTCCCCTGGCACATAGAGGCCTTGAATACACAATTCCAAAAATTCAACCTAAGGCACACATTTTGATAAATAAACAAATAAAAGGATGAAGATGAGGTTGTAACGAACACAAATCTCCTGGTGCTCAGAGTCTGCTCAAGACCTACACAATTTTACCTGGGTAGAGAGCCCTGGCCACACAGTGTAGGATCCACGAATTCCCACATAAATGGAATTATACTGGGTAGAAACCAGAAAACCATCATTTGCAAGCATAACATGAACCAAGATTCCCTGGTTTGCACATGCACAAAGCAACCCTATAGAAACGTTAAGATTTATTTTTTATATCTGTCATTTTTAACTAGCACACAACTCCCCTAATGTTTATTTCTGCCAGCAATCTTATTAATTCCCATACTACTTCTGGACCATGCTTGCACTACAGAAATAATTTTAATTGAACATTTATTAAAATAAATGCTTTGTCAGGATATCCCCACTCCATCTGGCTGCACTGGGCAGGCATTATTTCCTGGATGTGTCTGCTTTATACAACGTCTTCTCCCATAGCTCTTGCTGACGACCAGAGCTGATGATTAGATTGGGGTGGCTTTTGCCCAGCAGTGTTTTGTGCCACAGCCCTCTCTGTCTCGTGGACATGAGCTCACATCCATGCTCTCCACAGGGCTCTTCCTCCTCTGCTGCACAGAACGGGGTTTATTTGGGAGCGACATCCACAGCCCACCAGGCTGACAAAAGGCAGAGATCTGCTATAAATAACCCACCCTGCCAGGCTGCACGAGCTGTGTTTGGTGGTTTTGTTTTTATTTTTTGTTGGTTTGGTTTTTTAAAATTTTTTTGGTGTGGGTTTTTTTTCTTTCATGGAGTTTGTGCAAGCTCAGTTACAGAGATAAGAGTTTTGATAAGAAATATAATATGAATTGGGTTCCCAGTGTTAAATTTCCACCCTTGAAAATAAATGAAGCTGAGCGTTCTTCTTTCTCCCTCCCCACCACATTCACCTGCTGGCAAACATATCCTGGGCACCAAAAAGCCCTTTTTTAGCACTTTCAGCGGCCAAACATTATTTTTATTGCTGGCACCACGAACAAACAGCAAACAAACAGGAGACACAGTGAATTCACAGCATTGTGCAGTTAATCCTCCATTCAGCAGCGTATCAAAGCACTTTTGTGCTACTTCTGCTGTGCTTCATCTTCATGAAAGCCACGATTTTTATGGAATATCTCCTTCGCCCCAAACCCGGGGCTCTCCCTCCGCCTTCAGCCAGACCACGGGAGATTTGTTTCCTCCCACAATGAGGGAAATGGTGTTTTCTGAAACTTCAGAAAGCAGCTGGATATTCACTAAACTGGTTTGGTTTAATTCATTCCTCGTCCAAAGCCTGTAACAGAAATGGTCTCTATAATGGAAATTGCAAATGCTGCAGCACCCCCAAATTTGAAATTTATTTTCTGTGCTCCAGTAGTTTTCCATTCTTCGGCAGCTTTGAGCATCTGCTTGTTTAGTGATTTTGGGGAGGTTCTTATGCTTTTCAGCATTTCTGCTCTGTAGCAGGGCCTTGAGACACTCAGGAACTCCCTGGTCACACAGAGTTGTGCCCACCTCGAATCCTGTGTCCAGCTCAGGGTCCCTCAGGACAGGAAGGACATTGAGGGGCTGGAGCGTGTCCAGGGAAGCTGGAGCTGGGAGGGGTCAGCCTTCAAATTCCATGCTTTTGGTCAAACCTTGCCTCAATAGATGAATTTGTCTTCAAAAATGAAATAAACCCAACAGTGCTCTGTAAACGAGGGTGAAGTTGTGGCTGCCCCTGGATCCCTGGCAGTGTCCAAGGCCAGGTGGGACACTGGGGCTGGGAGCACCTGGGACAGTGGGAGGTGTCCCTGCCATGGCAGGGGTGGCACTGGGTGATATTTAAAGGTTTCTTTCAACCCAGACCATTTTATGATTTGATGAGCTCCAAAGCAAGATCAAAGCATAACGTTTGAGTGGTGTGGCATTCCAGGATCCCAAATATCCAGATAACTGACCCTGAGTCTGTTGGTTATACATAATTTTGCAGAGCATTAGAGACATAATATTTCTATGAAAATTTAATTTGAAAATGATGGAATAACCTTAATTTAGCAGGATGTCTTCCCTCACGTTTGGTGCACGGTGTCAAATCAACAGTTGATGTATTTGGTTTATTTTCTGCTGTCAGGCAGGGAGGGCTGTGACTCACAGACACTCAGCATGCACTGGAGTTTGTCTTCTTCTGAAGGCTCTGCTCCAAAATATTGTTACAGTCACTCCCTGTCCTAGGAGGTGATGATTCCCTATGAAAACTTGGCAAACAATTCTGACTGTGACAACCATAATGAAGCCTATTTATTAAAGAAGTGTAGATCAACATCAGTTTATAATTACATTATCCTTAATAACTGTTCCATGTATTTGCTGGCTCTGAAGTTCCAAACATGAGTTTTGAGAGAACATGAGTTTTTGGCTGAGATCCAGGTGTGGATGGTTTTTGGGCTCGGGGATGTTCAGATCTGTGACTGGGGCTTCTGCCATTGCTGGCTGGAATTCCCAAGGCCTGCAACATCCACATCCTGCAGGGCAGAACAAGGGGGCCCAGAGCCTGACCCCAACCCTGTCCTGACCTCTCCCAGCCCTGTGGGGCCACAGCACCTGGATGGGCCCTGGGATCCTCCTCTGAGCGGTGCCACCATGGGGTACAAAGAATCCACCTCAAATCCTGCTTCCCTGCTCAGTGGCAGTGGTTTGGGGAAGACTAGGAATACCTAAGGCACAGACAGGCAATCCAATGCCAAATGTTTTGGCTCCAGCACCAAAGGATGGAGCCAAAACCAGTTTGGTGATAGCTGGGCAGAGCATGACGAACAAAAGGGGTTTTGTGGTGATATGACACAAAAGTAAAGTTGGGCAAAACCTGTCCACAGTTTCAGCCTCTGTGTGGCAAACACCTCGAATCACAAAATCTGCGGGCTTATTTCATCAGCAGAAAAGGCCTCCTGCTTAAAAGGTTAGACAGAAATTTAAAAGGCAGCTTGCAATGAAAGCCAAGTTGAGGAAAAGAGAAAAAGAATCCAAGAGGCATCCCTGAGGAGAGGAGAGAGCACAGCAATGTGGCCATCACTACTCATGTGTCAAGAACAGATGATCTGCCCATCATAATTAAAGAGAGAGACTTTAAAAAACCCACAAGGAAGCAGGAGGTGCCAGGAAAACTTCAGTGGAGCGGGAGCTGCTGGCTCAGACGTCGGGAAAGGAGGAGATGAGGGGCAGGGAGAGGCAGCTCCCAGCAGGGACAGGCACCCTGAGCTGACACCACTGCCCGGGCTCTGCCTCGCCCTGTGATTAATGGCACCGACACACAAAGCACCGGCTGCGACCAGGAGCCATCCTCCTAATGCATGTCACAAACTTCATAATTCCACTTGGAACGAGACAACAGCAAGTTAAATTCCTGGATCACTGTCACCGTGTCACTTACAGAAGGAGTTGCACCGGGGAGCAGTTGGCTATTGGAGTAATTTGAATGGAAATGTCAGTTTTCACAACCTGTGATTTGAGGTGAGTGCCCTGCTATTATACAGCAGCTCTGTCAGGCTGAGTGCTCACTGCCACCTCCCCTCACATCCCAGCCTCCTCCTGCCACCCACTGCCACCAAAAAATCCACGTTTCCTCCTCTGCAACACCTGCAATCCCAGTGAAGAACAGCTTGTGTGGGTGAACACTCCCTGTGTCTTCCCCTGTCCTGGCCAGATTTTAATCTTGATTTTTTTTATTCTGGCAAAGGTATGTGCTTCAAAACCTCCCCGAAAGAGTGAGCTGTTCCGGAATAAATTGATTAATTGAGACTCACACTGACCTCTGGGTTTTGTCTGAGTAAGGACTTCTGAACATGGTCAATATGTCTTACTGCTAAATACTTGCAGGAGTTGCTACAATGAGGTTGTACATGTCTTATACACTTCTGTGACAGGCTCAGTCAATTCCTGGCACTGTAAGGGGAATAAAATACTGTGCAGAAGTGCCTGTCCTTCAGCACCACCTTTGTGTATGTTATATACACATTTATCCAGGTGTTGTGGTGTTTGAAAGGCCACACATCCACTGCACACCTTGGGCACTGCTCTGTCTCCAGTGATTCAGGAGGAAATGGAGTTAAATCAGCATGGCTGGCAAGAAGGAACTCACAAAAGTTTATCTTCAATCACTTAACATCAGTTTATAAGGATTTACAAGGATACAAACACAGTATTCCCACAATTTTACTAAATTTCAGCCTTTGTGAAAGCACCAGAAATGAAAAGAAACATAAAATCCTGGATGGGGCAGCCACAGCAGCTCTGGGCACCCTGTGCCAGGGCCTACCTGTGTCCTGGTACTCCATGCCCTGTAAGTTGTCTCTCCAATTGCAGAGCTGACCTAAACCCAATAGAAAGTTAAAGCAGGGAACACTGGCTTTGAGAAATGCAGCTCACAGAACAGAGCACAGCAGGTGAGAGCCCAAGGGCATCACTGGCACCCCTTTTCCAGCCCTCCTGCAGGATAACCAGCACTCAGCCTGCACTAGGAAGGGCTTCTCTGGCAGATCCCACACAGCTGACCTAGTCCTACACCTGCAATTTTTAAAAAAGGAGAAATAATTGAGCTGAGAAATCTCCTCTTGGATGGCAGCTCTTCTTGGCTGAGCTCTGATATGGGAGAGCAGCAATGGGGTGAGTCCTTTTGTGGGTTTCTCCTCCTTGGATGAACAGGATGCTCTATTTTAGAAAAAAATAAGAAGCCCTGTTGTTCAAAAGCAGAGCTGTGACATCAAGGTATTTGGGCTTTGCTATCCTCCATAGGCAGGAGACAATAAAGAAATGATTTTGCTGTTTATACATTGCCCACAGTGCCACAGATGTTGGGGTATCTGCAGGCAAAGTGAAGCTCAATTACCACTATTATTTTTCCTTTGAAAGGAGTGGTTTCCTGAGTCAGTAAATCCAGGGGTTTTTCTTATTCTTTCATGCCAAACACAAATACGTCGGGAGAAAACCATGTCTACAAAACACGCAGCAAAAGAGATGGAAAACAAGCCAAATTTAGATTTTTGCCTGCAGGACAATTGACAAACCACGGTGCTTTCCTGGCTTCAAAACAGCTCCTTAGATCACAGGTGGTTGGATTTTAAAGGGTAGAAAGCAAAGCTGTCTCTTTCCAGTGTCTCCTCCACAGCCTCCTGACTTTTATGTGTGCCTGGGCAGGGGAGCCTGGATCCTGTTGCAACACTCTGTTGGACTATAAACCAATGATATTTGCTTTACCTGTGCACTATCTTCCATGCAACAAAACAACATTTACATCTGGGATCAATTTGCTTGAAATTAAAGTGCAGCTGCTATATCTCTTCTGCATCAAAAGTGTGGTGTTAAGGCTATAACACACAGACAGTTACACATTACTCGGCATTGTAATATTTAGATTTGTGTCATTTTCCATCTGAGGTAAAAAGCATCTTTAAATAAATGAGTGATCTTAGACTACATATTTTATGGGCTGTGTACTCGGCGAGATATATCCACATTTGCAACGTGCATGTTCTGAGCTCCAATTGCCAACTGTGTGTTTAGGCCTTGAATTTTAATGCTCCAACAAAAACGTGGCATTGGGGTAACTGGGGCTGTGCGCTCTGAAAAGTTCTGCTGTGCTTGTGCAAGAGGGCTGGAGGAGTTTTGTGGGTGTTCCCAGGCAAAAGGGAAATGCAGATATACTTCCCCCTCCTTAAAAGGCTTTGGGGTGACCTAATTGCAGCTTCCAGGACCTAAAGGGAGCTACAAGAAAGATGGAGAGAGATGATTTGCAAGAGCCTGGAGTGCCAGGACAAGGGGCTAAACTGAGAGTAGGTTTAGAGTAGATACCATGAACTATAGGGTCACATGGGATATTGGGAATTAGGAATTGTTCCCTGGCAGGGTGGGCAGGCCCTGGCACAGGGTGCCCAGAGCAGCTGTGGCTGCCCCTGGATCCCTGGCAGTGCCCAAGGCCAGGCTGGACACTGGGGCTGGGAGCACCTGGGACAGTGGGACCTGCCCAGGTGCTGAAACTGAATGGGCTACAGGGTCCCTTCCAACCCAAATAATTCCATGATTCTATAATTCTGTTTACTACAACACACCATTTTTTGATATCTGGGGACAATTTGGCTCTGAAGTTTCCAGCCAGTTTTACCCAACACTGCTCCCTCTTAGCTCTGTGTTTTTGTTCCTCCCCAGATCACCAAATTCAGCCTGATATTCTCTTATTGTTTTACTGCCACTGGAAAGTAACAATTCAAAAGCCCTAAAAACACTGCCCAGGATGAAGGTTGCTGAGCAGAGAGCAGGGTAGCTTAGTGAAATCAAGCTCAATGGTTATGTAGGTCATTTCAAACAGAGAATATTCTACCTGAAAGCACAGAGTATTGCTTAAAACAAAAAAATGGAAGTGTAGCATTTCCAAGCTATCACTTCCTCCTGGCAGCTGCAATATTTTGTGTTTCAGTGAAGATGAATCAGATTTTTTTTGGTAACACTCAGAGTGAGGCTGCAGCCTCTGCTGGGCGCTGCTCAACCTCGGCAGATGAGAGGCTGTGGGATCTCTACATCTTCTGCTCCAGCTTTGGCAAAAAAGGACTTTTCCAGAGCAATCCTGCCGTGGTTGACATGACATAAAGCTGTGAAAGACAGGATGCTGCTCATCCAAAAGAATCAGATTATGTACCTGGACTTTATCTGCTGCCTGGAGAAGAGAGACAACCAATTAGTCCAACACAGCTTCTTTGCCATACCCAGGCTGGAAAACAGATTGAAGGGGTCAAAAACATTCAGAAGGCTCCACATGATCTGACATTTGCCTTGTCACAATTTTCCTGACAGCCAGAAGGTTGGAGGCAGTCTGCTGGTCATCGGGAGCGACGGAAGGGAAGACTGATTGCTGAGCCGGGCACGGGGAGCTGCTCAATTAACAGCCTGCTCCTCCTCAAAGCAGCCCCTTCTTCAGTAACTCAGGTTGGGTTTAGGCTGCTCATTTTAGAGGATAAACAGGCTGTAAACAGCTGTGGGAGTGAGCAAACATGCCTGGAGTTTCCAGCCTCCTGATACTCCTGTGCAGACAGATGTGACCTCCAAGCTAAGACACTGGGACGTCCAAACCTCGTCCCAGTCCCATCCTCTTCTGCACTCCGTTGTATTTGCACAATAATCTGCTGCAAAATGCAGTTTAAAGGCTGCAAAATGCAGACTTTCATGGCTGATAAATCAGTTTCCTTTCTGTTTTTGCTATTATTTTCCAGGTTGATTTTGGCCCCACTTAAATAGAACTTTTCGCAGAGTTAATTCTTTGCATGGAGTTTTTCTCAGCCTGGGACATGAGAGCGGGCACTCACCTCATACCTGTGTAGATGATATAGATCTATCCATCTATCTATCTATCTATCTATCTATTTCATAAATAAAAATCAGGATAGTTTTCTATTTCCTCACTATTCTGTGACAAAATCCCATCCCTTCTGCCACCCATGTGCCACAGCCACTGGGGATGTCTGGGGTTCATCCTCCTCACTTTTTACACAGAAAGCAAAAAGCACAACAGCCCTGACATCAGGAATTGTATGTCCTAACCAAAATAGGACATTTTGATAGGCAGAGATTGAGATCCTCTCTCCTAACCCACTTCTCCCGAAGCTGCTCCAAACTGCAGGCATGGAGCTCCTGAAGAGGCTGGATCTGCATTCACCAGTGGTGGCCAATGTTCTGACCCACTGAGTGGGTGCTTAGGATGATAATGTTTGGATAAAGGTTTGAAAACACCCAGCTCAAACAAACCCTTCCAGTGGTGGAAATCCAGCCTTGGTTGGATGTTTGGTCAAAGAAGGGTCCCCACCACACTCCCTCCAAATTAATTTATACATTATATATTATTATACATGCAGACACTCTATATTATATATTTTAAAATTTATTTATGTGAAGAAGGCTACATTTCAGAAAGCCTTTCAAAAACAGTGAAAGCCACAATGGCTCAGCCCTGCGTTAAGGCCAAAGTTCTGCAGGTTCTAGATAAAATAAAAGTCATTTTCTGTGTGTCCTCAGCACAGCCCTGACCCTGCTGGGCCCTTTGGCAGCACCAGGTGCCTGTGCTGGTGTCCCTGGCTGCCCAGGGCGAGGCTGGGACATGAGCTCTGCTGGCTCCCTGCGAATTACAGCTCTGGCCCGTGGGGTCACCTCCCTCTGCTCCTCCTCCTCGGGGCAGGGGGCACCAGGAGCCAAAGGGGACACAGGGCTGGGCACAGGAGCTGCTTTCCAGCCATCCCAGCTGATTACTGAGGCATCATCCACGTTCCAGCTGGGGAACACCAAGTTTGCCATCACGTGGTGTTGGCTCCGTCTGTAAATGATGCTTTGGTGCAGCAGCTCACGCTGCAGTGCTCCATTAATTCCTGCACTGCCCTGAACCTCCTGAGGGCTCTGCCCACACAGCTCCAGGCCACCTGCACTTTGGGTGAGGTGCCGACCTGGGTCCCCATGGGAAAGTTTTCTCTAAGTAAAAATTAAAATAGTTGTGTGATGAACTTTTGCTCATGAGCATTTTGTTCAGACAGGACAAAGGGATTTTTTTTTCTGGGCACTATGAAAAAATAATTTCCTCCCACCAGTTATTTTGCCATTTAACTACTGAAAGGCTGCTGTATGCCCACTGCCCCCCAAAATTCAACCTGCATTTACCATGCTGACTGAAACCAATTTTGATTGGTATCAAAACCACATAAAATGTGTTTGATTCATAAAAGCAGAAATAAGGACCATGTTCGAGACCTATGCTTCTAGAAATCACAGGTCATAATCAACACTGAACCTCCTGGAAAGGCTCAGCCATGAGAACAAAGTTGTAGAATCAGAGAATCATGGAATGGTTTGGGTTGGGAGGGACGTAAAGCTCATCCATTCCCACCCCTGCCATGGCAGGGACACCTCCCACTGTCCCAGGTGCTCCCAGCCCCAGTGTCCAACCTGGCCTTGGGCACTGCCAGGGATCCAGGGGCAGCCCCAGCTGCTCTGGGCAATCAACAAAAACAATTTTCCAAAGCCTCCCAGGCTGCACCAATGGAGATACAATGGGTTTTCCTTTTGCTCGCCAGAGTTTTAAAGATTTAACTCAAATCTGGATCCAAACCCCCTTGGGGTTCCCACTCCCGGGGTCCTGCCGTGGTGCTCCAGCCTTGGATGTGAGCAGGGCTGGGAGGGGCTGAGCGGAGCCGAATTCCAGATCGGCTGAAATGCCCTACTTTGAAGTGAGAGACAAGATTCCGTGTGGAATTAGGTCATCCCGGCGCCCATCGGAAATGAAAATTACATCATCCAGTGGTGGCTCGTCCTCAGATAAAAGGGTTGCAGCTGTTTCCCTCATCAGCTCCCAGCAGCTCTGCACTCGGGGTCATGCTGAGGGTTATTTTAATTAAACACAACCTCTCCCAGCCAGTCTGGCCTCGGCTGGTGCCTGAGTTGGGTTGAGCCCCATCCCGGGGCTGGGCAGAGACCCCAAACCGGGCTCGACCCTCACCTTCCTCCCCGTTCCTCCCAGGCCAGCCCAGCGAGCAGGAGCTCCTCTTTCATCTGCCCTGCTGCCATCTGCAGCGAGAACTTCAGCAGAAAAAAAAGCAACTCCACCTCAAACAACACCCCCGGCACTGGATGGGCTGCCCTGGCACCTCGAAGCATCCACAGGCATGGAGCAGCATCCCCTTTCCTGCGGATTGATCAGGGAAAACAGGGAAAAGTGCCCAGGACGAGTCCCCCATGCTCCCATCTCCTCCAGGAAAACTCAGGGCAACAAATAAAAAGCCCTGTTTAAAATAACTAAATAAGGCACTTAAAGAGGTTTTAAAAATTGATAACTCCGCACACGGGATCGATCTTAATTACTGCCCAGGTGGAATTTTTTTTTTTTTTTTTTTTTTTTT
>VYZP01034500.1:14448-29448 GCA_013400635.1 Hypocryptadius cinnamomeus
GTCCCTGTCCCTGTCCTTAGCCCTCTTCCTGACTATCCCTGCCCGTCCTTGTCCACCTGTTCATCCCTCCCTGTCCCCGTCCACCCCTCCCTGTCCCTGTCCACCTCCACCCTGTCCCTGTCGCTCTCCATCCATGACTGACCCTGTCCAAGTCCCCTTCCCTGTCCATCCCTTCTTGTCCCTGTCCTGTCCCCCTGTGCCTGTTCCTGTCCATCCCCGCCTTATCCATCTTTTCCTGTCCCTGCCCCTGTCCCCCTGTCCATCTCTTCCTGTTCCCTGTCCATCCCTGACTGTCCCTGTCCACTCCATCCACCTCCACCTGTCCTGTCCATCTCTGACTGACCCTGTTCCTTTTCCTGTCTGTCCCTTCTTGTCCCTGTCCTATCCCTGCCCCGTCCAGCCCTGTCCTGTCCCCCCGTTCCTGTCCCTGCCCATCCCCTCTTGCCCCATCCCTGCCTGCCCCTGCCCACCCTGAATCCCTGACCCAGAACAGGATTTCATTCCCCAAGTTGGCTGTTTCCTGGGAAAGGCATTACCTGCCCCAACCTCAGCACTCCCCATCCCCACAAAAACAAAGTCACATCCCTGAAAAAGCCCAAATACCTGAAAAAAACCCCACTGAGGGATGCAAATGTGGGAAAGGTTAAAGTTGACATTTGCTGCCGCCTGCTTTCGCTGGCAGCATGTATTAGAGATATAAAGAAATAATAAAATACACCCAAACTGTACATATTATAAGGCCGTATTTTTATCTCGGGGTTCTGGTGACACGTACAAACCACTTGAGCTTTGCTTCTGTGGTTTATATCGCCACGAGAAACCCTTGATAAAAATACAGCTTTATATTGTACAGTGGGGTATAGTTTATTTTCCCCATATATCACACCCTGTGTTTTATTTATAAACAGACCCAAAGACACTTGCACATGCAAAGCAGTTTTTTTATTGAAGTAATTCCGGGGTATCAATAATCCTGGATTAACTAACGCATTGCCACACAATAATTTTTGGGGGGCAGCAATGGCCTTTCTAAAGAGACATACATGAAAATATGATAAAACACATAAAAAAATCAGTATTTCCATGTTACAATTTA
The DNA here is from genome assembly GCA_013400635.1 of Hypocryptadius cinnamomeus. Taxonomy (NCBI): domain Eukaryota; kingdom Metazoa; phylum Chordata; class Aves; order Passeriformes; family Zosteropidae; genus Hypocryptadius; species Hypocryptadius cinnamomeus. The sequence goes on from VYZP01034500.1 coordinate 15,545, forward strand.
CGATTCCCATACTGGAAATTTCAGCTTCTGGTGCTCGTACTCGCAGAGAACCCTGCTAAAACCACCTCAAAATTTAACTTTAATGTCTCTCGAATCCTTCCAGTGGAGAGGCTACAGGAAATAAAGCTTTGGAAAACAGAGACACATGGAAATCTCAAGGAAAACTGAAATGATAAAGGAATATACTGCTGATAAGGAAACAACTACAATGAGCTTTTCAGTATTTTGCCAAATTTGGTTAATCAAACCAACTGCTTATCCAAAATATACAATTCGTCAGCAATATCTCTTCCCCTGCTTTATGCAAAAAAAAAAAAAAAAAAATTCTCATCTTCCTGTCCAAAAAGAACAGGCAGGAGTAAGGAATTCAGCAGCTGCCTGCTTTTGCACAGATCTCACTGTGCTCCCTCAACTCCTGTTCAGGTGAAAAACCATTTTATGCCCCAAACTGGGGAGGGGGAGCTGGGCAGGGGCGGGCAGGGCCCAGCGTGCCAGGCTGAGCCAGACACCTCCTCAGGGGGAAGCTTCCACCTCACATTTGCCACGTCCCTCCCACTCCCTTATCCCTGCTTTAATGGACATTAAAAATAGAACAAAACAGGGCTGGAGATGGGAACAAAATCCATGCACAACAGGCCTGGATCGCTGTAGTCATTCTGCTGTAAAATGTAAAAACAAGAAAGGGCAGCCGAGCTGCCTCCCCCAGGACGCATCCCGCTTTTTTAATATAGTGGTGCCACCACACATTTCACTTTGGATGTTGCATTATATTTATATGTCACTCAAATATTTACCATTTTCCTGAATTCTGCTGGGTGCTCTGAGAGCTCGTTACGAGCCAAGGAGCCGCGGTTGTGCGCCGTGGCTGGTTAGCAGCCACCTGGATGTGCCAGCTTCTCCTTCTGCAGCTTCTCGTGGGACAGCAGCCACTCCTTCATCAGCTGTCCCCCGCCGTAGTTCCCGCTGTCCCCGCTGCTGCGGATCACCCTGTGGCACGGGATGATGATGGGGATCTGCAAAACACCCCAAAACCCGGGAGGAGCAAAGGGTGAGGCCAAGGGGAGCCGGGAACAACGGGATGTGGCCCTCAGTGCCCTGCTGGGGATCTGCCACAGGCTGGGCTCCATGGGCTTGGTGTTTTCCAGCCTGAATGATGCTGTGATTCCATGGTCTGGAAATCCAGCACTCTAAAAGCCAGCAGCTGTGTGGCACTGGGCTGGCAGGGACACGGAGCTGCCACGTCAGAGCCATGCTCCTGGCAGAGCACAAACAGAGCCCATCAGCACCCCTGGAGACCACCCCAGTTCCCAGGAAAAAACAGGCATGGACAGGAATTTTCATACATAAAAAATGATGTGAAGTCTTTACAAGGATAAACCTGAGATATTAAATCCCATATATAAAATCTTCCCTGCAGCACCAGGTTCTGCTGCCCTGCGCCAGCTGAGCCCTCCGTGCCCAGGGTGGGGACGAAGCCTCAGAGACCCAAAATGCACATGAAGAACTATTTAAATTGGACACTGGGATGGAATTGTTCCCTGTGAGGGTGGGCAGGCCCTGGCACAGGGTGCCCAGAGCAGCTGGGGCTGCCCCTGGATCCCTGGCAGTGCCCAAGGCCAGGCTGGACACTGGGGCTGGGAGCACCTGGGACAGGGGAAGGTGTCCCTGCCATGGCAGGGGTGGCACTGGGATGAATTTTAAGGTCCCTTCCCACTCAACCCATTCTGGGATGCCGTAATCCTCACAAGACTAGAATATTTATGGGAAAAAACAGATTATTGAGAAGGGGTCCCAGTGCCTGAGCTCCCTGGCAGATCCTCTTCCTGCTCTAGCACCTCCATGTGCACCCTGGAGAAATTCTCTGCAAGACCAAGGCACTATTTATTATTTAGCAGCAAGTCAATCCAAAATGGTTTGTGAATTTTTAAAACCTCCAACAGGAGAAGTTTGATTCCAACCTAACCAATTTTAAGAACTCTTTTTTCCCCCCTCTCTGCCTTCTACTCCCTATCATTTATAACCACATGACACAGATTCTGCAAAATCAATGCCAGAAGTTACATAATGGACCGATAATGCAGAGGAGAACATAAACGTGGTTTTTTTTTTTTATTTTTTATTACAGGTGATTATCATAGCTGAAGTACACACCATAAAAACTGCAATACATCATCTCTAATCACGGGTGTGTTTTGGTAACTGCATAGTAATGGCATTGCAACGGTGGAGCTGGGACAACAATCGCTCACCCAAAAGGGCAGTTCTCAAAAATCTGGGTATCTCAAGTCAAAAATTGTAATTTATTTCTATGTAGACACACAGACAAATTGCACACTTTTCCCTCACTTATTTTAATCCCATTTAATCATACAGTTCAAGCACTGTGGTATATTTGAGCCTGGGATACACAAACCCCAAAGTAGCTGAACAGCTACTGGCCAGACCATAAATTGAGTGGGGTTTTTTTGGGGGTGTTCTTTCAGTTTACTTAATTTCAATGCCTGAAATTTAAAATCTTAATCTCAGCCCACATTAAATGAGAATACACACAGGTGCTAATTGTTGATCAGGGTTTAAATAAAAAAAAATACTTCCAATATCTGCTTTATTTGGAGGTGGCAATGCCGCAAGTGATTAATCCATCTGTGACAACTCCAGTGAGTACCAATAAAAGCTTTGCTCCGTGCCAAGCCATCCCACAGTAGGTTTATGACTTCTTCAAAGAAATTGGGGTTTTTTTTTGCAAGTGTTTTTCTGGTTTGGGGTTTCTCTGCCTTTACACTCCCCGCAGCTCCTGCAGGAGCCTTGGCTTGAGTGACAAAGCCATAATAATACACTGTAAAACATCTCTGAGGTTCATTTGCAATTCCTTAAAAATACACACAGTAAAGCAGCAGATTTTGGTGGCAAGGCTATAAATCTTGGTGGAGAAAAAGAAAAAAAAAGGACTTTATTTTCAGATGTGGGGGCTTGGATGATCCCTGGGTGGGTTCAGGGCCTGCTCACAGCACAGGGAAGTGGGGCTGATCTGTCACCACCAAGCAAACAGAGGAGGTGTGAAATTAATGCCACTTTTTCCATGGCCAAAACAAAGAATTCCATGCTGAGATTGTCCCAACACAAGCACCCATCCGTCACCCTGCACAGCTCTGGATGTAGAAGTGGTACAAAGACCATACCAGCTGTAATTTAAAAATATTGAATATTGCTTCAGTTTGGCTTAATTGTGGTGACAACGTTCAGCCTACTAAAATAATTAAACCTGCTAAAATTTATTAGGGCCCTAAGGACATTTTAGAGGGAGAACTACCCTAGTCTGGAGCTTTAATGCCTCAGCTACATTTAATGTAATTTTTATCAATAACCAAGCAGCTCATAATATTATAGCACCGCTGAAATCTTCATGCTGTGAAATCTAATTCCTCTCCTCCACGAATCCATCACACACACAGCCCCTACCTCAAACGCTATAAAACTTCCAAACCCAGAGATTTGTCTCCAACAAAAAAATAATATGAAGGAGCCCTCGGATCGATGCTGGACTCCCCTTGATTCGGGCACCAGCTGAATATTTTCTCCAACTTCGCTTTTGTTCTTCTGGGTAGAGGCCCACAAGGGAAAGAGCTTGTTTTCACTCGCAGCCTCATCAATACCTAAATCCTGGTGAACAAGTGACACTGAGAAGCTGTAATCAATAGCTCCCTGTGCGTTTTTTCTTCTGGTCAAATGGTTCAGCACTACTGACAGCCCTGACACTCGGAACATGATGCTAAATCTTTATCAACAGCCATCTGGGTGAGTGGCAGAACAAGGCTGGGCCGGTCATTAGCGCTCCTGGCGATCTGTGAATAAACCAACTCCTCCAGAATGTGTTTGTTTACGGAAAAAAGGTGGGGGAAAACCCCCCTGCTCACAGGATGGATCACTCTGAACTGCTTTTAGGGAATTCCAGTGCTCTGGTTGTTCCCAGTGCTCAGTTTGAGGTGAGGGAACTGTCCCATGGCATGGCTGGAGAGCTGCTGCTCTGCCTGGCTCAGCCAGGCCAAAATGGAAACAGCTGAGGGATCACACTGAGACACACTCAGCAAAAAACACTCAGCAAAAAAACAGTCTCGTGGTTTGCTCATGTCACAGAATCCCAGACTGGCCTGGGCTGGCAGGGATCTTAAAGATCACCCAGTTCCACCCCCTGCTTTTTCTCCATCTCTTCCCCAGCAGAAACAAATCCTGTGATGTGACCCAGCGTGGGTCTCAGGTTATCAATGGCCACCAAAGGAAGCAAAGGTATTGGGAATGAAAATAGCAGGGAAAGGCTCTTCCCAGAGGGTGCTGGCACTGTCCAGGCTCCCCAGGGAATGGGCATGGCCCCGAGGCTGCCAGAGCTCCAGGAGCGTTTGGACAGCGCTGCCAGGGATGCACAGTGGGGATTTTGGGGGGTCTGGGCAGGGACAGGAGTGGGATTGGATGATCCCTGTGGGTCCCTTCCAGCTCAGGACAGTCCCTGATTCAATGGATGAACACACTGGTACTTTGATGTGTCCAAAGTGTTTCAGATCCACCCACCACCATTTTCTCACAAATGCACGACTGCTCCCCCAGTGTTCAAATGGATTTTGGTTGAATATCCATGATTTAACTCAGTGTAATATCTGCGATTCAGGATGGATTGGTGCAATATCCTCGACTTAGGGCACATTGGTACCAGGATCAGGCTGTGCCCCTGGCTGGGTGAGCCCAAGGACCAGCACAGTTGGAGAGGGCACAAACCCAGTGTAGGCAGCTCTGAGTGCTGTGATCAGACCACTGAAGATGTCTTATTTAAGGCACAGAACACTCATTTAGGATGGCCTTGGACTAATCAGCCCAACATTCTCCATTTCCCATGAGCTTCTGTGATTTCTTTTTGATCCTCCTCTACCAGTCTAATGAGATTTTTAATTGAACTTTATGGGTTCCCTTTGAGGACCACAGACCTTGCAATCAGTGTGAACCACAGCAAACTCTGGGAAGTCACTCCTGTGAGAGGTGAGCCATCCCCACCCTGTCCTGGGCATGAACTCAGGCAGCTGCTGCTGGCACCTCTTCCACCTTCTCGTGATGCTGAAGGTCAGCCCAGGAATTATGTGAAGCATCCCAGCTGCAAGGGGAAACCTGTGGAATGCACTCTACCAAAATTAAAGACCAAGCTGTGACTCATAGGAGGGAGAAACATGCTGGTATCTGGTGGAGAAAGGTGAGGTTGTGATATTACCCAAGTGTTTGAGTGACTATGTGATGCCCAGCTCAGGGTTATTTCAAAGGGCCCTACCACCCTCACTCAATCAGGTTTATCACAAATCCATCCTCCACCACACCAGGTTGCTCCAAGCCCCATCCAAGCCTTGAGCACTTCCAGGGATGAGTTTGGACTGAGGGTTTAGACCCTGGGTAGCTGTTGAGCAATCTCTGACCTCCCATGTTTTTTCATACTGGTCCTCTCAGTATTTTCTTTAATCAGATTTCTACGAGGCTGCAAGGTGGAGTTGCAAATTGGGTCAGAAAATCTGTTTTCACAAGAGTTGACGGCTTTATACACAGAAATAACAAAGGTGAGGGTTTTTTTTTGCAGTGCCACATTTTATCTTTATCTTTCACCTCATGCATAAAATCCGTGTGTATTGCACACAGCCAGCCTGCACATGATGGCTCACAGGCGAAGGACCACGGAGACATTTCTGGGGGAAATATCAGGAGCAGCGAACAGTTGCTCACACTCAAGTGCAAAAGGAAGATGTGTGTGTGTGTTTGCATGTGGAATACGGATGGAATTTCAGATTACCTCCAGGAGATGAGCAGTAGCAAAATTGTGGTTTGCGATGGGCAGGACTCTCATTACAGCACTGATTTTTTTTTTTTTTTTAATCATCAGCTTTCTATGATGAAATATTGAGGTGGTATTATATTAATACAGCTCTTTTTCCCTACAGCTATACATTATTATCTATAACCATAGCTTAAAAATTTTCTGCTGGGGACAGAAACCACTGCAGCCTTGGTATGGGCTGGGAAATGGCAATAATAACTAGGACCCCATTTAAAAAAATTGCAGGAGCTTTGCTGTATATTTTCAGAACTATTTTCATCCCTCCTCACAGGGGAAAAAGCAGGAATTTTCACACCACAACCTGCTGTTACTGCTACTTTGGATGCTGCTGCTCCACTGCAGCCTGAGGGCAAAGCTGGGTACATTTCTAGGCGATAGCAATTACATCTCCTTTTGCACAACACTGGATTGTTATTCTTTGAGAACTGTTTCCTGTAGGTTTGCATTGGATTGCCTTATCTTAATGTACACCAGATTATATTGGAAAGCATTCCATCATATTAAAATAGTTTGTATTGTCAAGTACAATGCAGGGTATTGACAAAACACTGCTTATAGGAACTGCTTCACAGGGACAGCTGATGGATGCTGCAAATAGCAGGGTGGGCTCACAGCTTGACCCCACATGGAACTGTGTGGGTCTCCCTGGCTCCGTGCTACTCGTGGGGAACTGGGGAATGAGATGGGCTCTAAGGTCCCTTCCAACCCAAAATTGTTCTGGGGTTCTGTGGCTCTGTGGGTTTAGGGATTGAACAGCTCCTCAAACAGTGCAGGTCCATCCAGCTGAGCCCCCAAACCCAGGGGATAAGGATGGGGCTGATCCCAACCCATACAGCACCCACTGAGCACCACAGCAGCTTCACACACCAACCCAGGTGACTCAGGTGCATCAACACACCCGAAAAGCTAAACCCAGACAAAGAAAAGGGAAAACAGACACAGATCACTTAGCATAAGAACATTTTCCCCCCAAATCCACAGGCCTAACCTAGAGTGCTGCTCCCTCCAGCTGGTTCAAATTCAGACAACTCACCTCCAGAATCCCAGACTGGTTTGGGTTGGAAGGGACCTTAAACTCATCACATTCCACCCCCAGCCACAGGCAGGGACACCTTCCACTGTGCCAGTGTGGTCCTGGCCTTGTTTTCAGAATTTCGCCAGAAATACTGAAAAAATACTGTTTTCAGTATTTATGCCAGAGTGGATGGCTCTTGGATGTTTTTAACACAACCAAAAGAACTCATAATCTGCCAACTGAAGTCCATGTGGAAGATAAAAGACTTCCCCAACCTAAAAATACATAAAGAAGTTTGAGAACAACAAACTGTGCAGAGGCTGGTGAGTGACAGAAGTGTTTCTCCTCCCAACCCAACCCCATCAACAGTAGGGCATAAATCACACTAAACTGGGCTGTGCATTATTGCTGATTAAAAACACTTACTGACCTTACTCCTCATGGCAGGCCAGTTTGCAGAGCAGATAAATTTAACCTAATGACATTTAGCCCGCAGAGCTCTCTAAATCCAGCATCTCCCAGCAGCTCTGGGCTGGAAGGTGCCCTGGACTCACCGGGTTGCTCCTCATGGCTCCTCCCACGGCTCGGGCTGCCCGGCTGTTGCCAGCAAGATCCGCCAGCTGCTTGTAGGAAACAGCCTCCCCAAACTTGACATCCCTCAGCAGGGTCCACAGCACCTGCCTGGTGAAGGAATCTGCAAGGCAGAGGGAGAGAGCACTGCTGGATTGGAGAAATTAGGATGGAACAGTCAAAAACCCAACGCAAAGCGAGGCTCAATGGCAGTTTTGTAATTTAAACTGGAACAGCCCCGTGTTCTGTCCTGTTCTTGTGCCCTGTATGACTACACTTAAATACATGATTAGTGCAGAGACTGCTTGGAGTAACTGATCACTATAAAAAAAGGATTTAAGGCTTTGATTTTCCTATATTTTTAATTTGCTTTGAGTACAATTATCCTGTTAGCTCGTACAATGTGACTTTTCCCATTAAATTGGCGGAGTATAAATTAGCATAGAGTCAAATTAAAAGGGAAGGAATAAGTGGCTGTACCTATCTGACAAAGGCCTGGCATCTCCAGCTAATTTCCAACTTCAGCTGGGACGTGCCAGAGACGCCCTAGAGCCAGCAAACTCTGAATTATCCTGGCTGACTGCATTTTATAGTGGGGACCCCCGAGCTACTGCTCAGCACTGCACACACTGCCAAGTGTAAGGACTAGCTGTGACCTTGAATGTCCTGCACATCCTTAATGATACAGGGGGAAAAAAATATAATGTATCGGCCATTATTTCAATTTTAATTCGGCAGCAAATTGCTTGAAGTGTTCCAATTGCTGAAATAATGAATAAGCAAATGCATTAGGAGAGGCTTTCTTTGGCATCTCAGGGTGTTACCCAGCCCAGGACTGTTTCAAGGAAGGAAAAGTGATAGTCCTGTTCGGATTTGAGTTGGGTTGAACATCTCTTGCTCTTCCAAGGCACTTGGAAAAGCTCTGAAGAGCTAACTCTTGGATAACTTACTGAGAGGAGTGAGCTGGTGACTGAAAAAAGGGGAAAAAAAAGGAGAAGAGACGCCTTCTCCCAGCTGAGAGCCTCAACCTCCTGCTCTGCCAAAGAAACAAACTGATTAAAAACATTTTCTTTCTTTAGTTGTCAAATAGACATTGATTACCTTCGATAGGAAGGTAAAGAAATGTGATTTTGTTCTTAAAGGAAACCCATACAGCGTTATGTGTGTGTTAAATAATAAAAATCACTTCTTAACTGAAGGGAATGATAATCACTTCATTGAAAAAATCTGTTTAGTCTTTATTATAACATTAAGCAAATTAAACATCAGCATAATCCAGGTGATATGAGAAAAGGGTCATCAAAGAAATTAACTTTGTTGTTCATTAATTTACATGGATTAGTAGAGGGCAAAGAGATAGCAAATCTGCTCTAGTTTTTATGATATAATTTCAAACTGTACACCATTTGTGGCAGTAGGGTGACTTTGGGGTTAATCAGACTGATTTGTCCTTTTAATTGCTTTCTATTCAAAGAAAATTCATTAGATAATGTTCTCTTCAAAATTCATGAATCAATTTAACTGAAGAAACCACATTAACAGCTTTGGGTTCATTAGCACAAGCAGTTGTGTTACTGGCTGATTGCTACGAGGGTTTCCTTAGGCAAACAAATTTTGTTTACTGTGATTCCTTCAGAAAGGTTTATTTCAAATCAAACTGGTCCTTATTATTTTCTTCACCTGCTTAATCTGGCAGCATTAGCTTTAACCCCCCTGCTCAGGGGTCTTGGGGAGTCACTGCCCCACGGCATCTTTTAAATGACCGATTCCCAGCCCAGAAAATCCATTTTTTACCCTCAGTTTCGGCAGGTTGGGATGGGATGCACCTGAAATGTTTGGGAACCTGTTGGAATCAGGGAGAAAACAGAGCAAAGTGCACCTGGACACGGAGCAGCTGGGGGAGGATGGGGCAGGGAGAAATCCCTGCCTCTGCTCCCACATAAAACACTCGTGAAGAGTTCAAAAGAATGCAATATTTAGCAATCATGCACATCATTTTGGAAACGTATCTGAAAACTCAATTTCATCCTGCGGGGAGCAAACGCATTAATTAGTTTAAGCAGCTCGAAGAGGCAGTGCCAAATCCTGTTACTGAACTGTCTGCAAGTTGAGTGCCTGGGAGCACAACCTGCCCAGATGAGGTGGGTGAACTTTGCCCAATTTTCAGTGTGCCAACGTTTTATGCTGTTAAATATCTTTATAAAGTGCTGTGAAATCCCCACATAAAAATGAACACACAGGAGTTCTCTGGCTCCAGGAGAACTCCATGTCCTGGGGAGGCTGACCAAAAGGGGCACCACGAGGTTTTGTCCTCCCTGTGCCCCCACCTGCATGTGGGGTCAGCAAAAACCCCCTCCAGGTGACCAGGAGAGCCCCTGACCACCAGGGACACCTTCCACTGTCCCAGGTGCTCCCAGCCCCTGTGTCCAGCCTGGCCTTGGGTACTGCCAGGGATCCAGGGGCAGCCACAGCTGCTCTGGGAATTCCATCCTGTTGGAAACTGGGAATTTCAGACTTTCTGTGCTGCCAGGCACTGACCCCCAGGAGAACACTGCATTGACCTGAGACCATGGAGAAGCTTCCAAAACGGAATGACAGAACTGGGATTGTGGGTGTGGAGTTGGAATAGAAGTGTGTGATATCACAGGGTGGAAAACTGAGAGTTAAAGGGTTTAGAATATTGTAATATACATAAAGAAAGATGGAGGTTTTAGGGCAGAGGCTGGTCCTTTCTCTTGACCTCCTTCTCCACGGGTTTGGGTGGTTTTGTGTAATTGGATAAAAAAGTCCCATTGCAGGCATGGGTGGTTGGTTATTGGGTTAAAAGTGAAAGCAATTTAGGTGTCATTTCTTAATTGGACAGTTTATCCTTAAAGGGCCTTGTAGGGAGAGATGGGGCTCCATTTTTAGTTTGTTGGAGTGAAGTGCTGTAGAGCTCAGGGTTTGTGAGACTGTGACATGGATAAAAACTGATAAACATCTGAGTCCCAACAAGAAATACCATCTCACACATTTAATCCTGACCTTGGCAGAAGAAAAAGAACTGAAGGATTGACATTAGTGGTGATCCTGTGTGAGGAGGACACTAGTTAGGATCAGGAATTCCATGAAGAACAAAGATAAAACTCAGCACCATCCCATCCCCTGCCCACCCTCACAGGGAGGAGTATTTTCAGATAAATTACCCTGAACCTGTTAATGCCTAAATGCTCAGAGGTCCCTCCTACCAGCCCACTGGGCCTTAATTCTCCATACAAACATGTGAAATCCATGGGGATAACAGAGAGAAAATCAATTTTACTTGAACACCACCTGTATCATAACTTTTAACAGTGTAACTGAAGATGGGAATTAGTCCAAAGAAGGAAAATCATACACTTCTAACTAACAGTCATGGAATTATGGAATGGTCTGGGTTGGAAGGGACCTCAAAAATCACTTTATTCCACCCCCTTGCCATGAGTAGGGACACCTTCCACTAAATAACATCTATTATATATTATTTACCTATTTATATATGTTTTATCTAATCTCTAACAAGGATTTTTGGGATTGGTGAGGGGCTCAGTGCCTCAGGATTCAGGATGAAAATAGGAAGAGCAGAGGGACCAGTGCCAGTCTCTTCCTGTCCCCTCTGTATCCCACAGCCTGATTTTCCACGCTTTTTAATGTCTTTGATTAAGAGGAATTAAAGACAGACTGGTTTTTCCTTCCCCTCAACCCCAATTGCTGGGAATGTTAGTTTTCATTTGTTGTGTTGGTTTATTTTTGTGGGTTTTTTTCCCTGCTTTTCTTTTTGTTTGTTTGTTTTTCCCCCAGAGTTTTGCAAATGCAAAGACAGTTATAAACACTTGCTCCTCCTCGGCAGCTTTTTCACAGCCTGCCTGGGGTACTGCACAGACAACTTTTCTTGTTGTTTTTTTTCACTCATTTCTTCTCACTGTTATTACTATTAGCAAAAAAAAAAACCCAAAAAAACCCCCAAACATTCAAGCACAACAGTTGAAAAATACCCAAATCTGTCTGAAAAACAGCAGCTCCCACTGCAGCAGCAGCTCCCACCTGAGCCACAAAACTCAAACTGGCTCTTGGATCTGGGAAGAACAGGTCCACACTCACACTGCAGAACTTTTCTTGACAACAAATGGTGGAAACCATTAATCCAAGCAAGAGAGCAGATTTTTAGCAATTTTGAGGCTTCTTTATTATTAAAGCCATGTTAAAACTGTCACCCTACCCCAGAGTGACCTAGCAGGTGATATGTGAAGAGATAATTATTTCCTTCAAATGTTTTGCTCTTTTTATGAGGCTGCCCGTGGATCCCTGGAAGTGTTCAAGGCAGGGCAGGACAGGGTTTGGAGCAGTCTGGGACAGTGGAAGGTGTCAACCCATGGCATGGATGGCACTGGATGGGCTTTGAGGTCCCTTCCAGCCCAAACCAGGCTGTGACTCCATCAAGTATCAGGCAGTTTTATTAAGATTTTACGTATTGCCTGTGTATGCATGTTGCAAAATGTGATATAATGAAACAGAAACATGACTATAATGTAGAAACTTGCTGTCTGTCTGCGCCACTTAAGTGAGAAATGGACCAAAATGCTTCAATTTAACACCTTGAACATTCAGGCTGGCTCACACTGAGCGTGAGCTGCATTAAAACCCAATTAATGGGAGCTGTTCCCAATCCATGCTGTAACACAGTTTTACACATGGCTCCCTTCAGATTTCTGAGGGGGTTGTGGGGCCAAATTCTATCCTTAGAAGCAAGGAACTCTCCCTGGAGCTCATCCAGCAGTATTTCTGCAGTTAAACTCCCTGGAAGTCAGGGGGTGTTTAACTTGAGCAGTAACTGATATTCTGACCCATTTTTTTACACAATACCTCGAGAGCAGTTCACTACAACTTGCAGGAGCAGGTGGAATTTTAGAGCTGATGGAAATGAGCAGTTGGAAGCTCAGCAGTGGCCCTTAGAACTCCCCAGGATTCCCACTTCCAACCCCAAACTTCCAACCCCAAACTTCCAAACCCAAACCCAAACAAGGCTTTATTGAAACCACGACTCCTTCAGCATCAGCAGCTCCATCTCAGCTGAACGTTCAGACTCGGAAAGCCAGGACACCTCTAGCCAGGCTGGGCTTGGGTTTGGGAGGCTGTGGATGGAGGAATTGCAGAGCACTGGCCAAGTCCCTGCTGGATGTCCCAGCACCCCCTGGCAGGTGCTTTGTGAGGCTCTGAGCAGCAGTGCTGTGGTTCCATCGAGGAGCCACCTGATTTGCCTGAGCTGCAACTGCTCCAGGAGAGGAGAACAAATGCTCTGGATGAAGAGACAGAGGAAATATCAGTCTCTTCCCAGCCAACAAACGGTGGCAGCCATGGTTTGTGCTGCAGAGGGGATGGGGAGAAGCATAAAATCCATTTATTTTTCTCCGACATCAGTTTTATGCTGATTCCTGAGAACCCACCCCGCTTTCCTGCACTAAGATTTCCCTCAGAGATCTGGAGCCTCCTCCTTGGCATTCTGTCCCCCTGTTCCACTCTCCTGAGACCCCACCTGCAGTGCTGCACCCAGCTCTGGGTTCCCAGCAGGAGAAGGACATGGAGTGAGTCCAAAGGAGGCCACGGAGATGCTCCAAGGGCTGGAGCCCCTCTGGAGCCAGGCTGGGAGAACTGGGAGTCTCCAGCTCCAGGGAGACCCTGGAGCCCCTTCCAGTGCCTAAAGGGGCATCAAGAGAGCTGGAGAGGGACTGGGGACAAGGGATGGAGGGACAGGACACAGGGAATGGCCTCAAGTTGCACCAGGGAAGGTTTATGTTGGAGACTAGGGAAAATTTCTCACCAAAGGGCTGCCCAGCCCTGGCACAGCTGGAGTCCCCATCCCTGGGGGGATTTCACAGCCCTGTGGATGTGGCACCTGGGGACATGGGCAGTGGTGGCCTGGGCAGTGCTAGACTGGCTGGACTTGATGGTCCTGGAGAACTTTTCCAACCTAAACAATTCTGTGATTCTATTTCTCCATTTGCATCTTTCCCACAGCAAAGCTGCCTGATGTCACCACTGCTGCTGGAGACACAACACCTCCGAATTTTTCATCTGCACGACCACCCCAGTGAACACCCAAACCACAAAAACCCCTCCAGCTTCCATTTCCCACCTTGCAGCCACTGAGCAGCCCAAAGTAAACAGGTTCCAGGAGGAGCTAAGGCCAGGTCTGCCCACTTGAGGCACACAGGAAGCTTAGTCAGGCTCAGCTGTACTTCCCTCTCAGAAATATAAATGCTCTGACAACCTCAGTGTCATTCTCAGGGCACAGGGACAAAATGTCACCCCCACACCCACAGAAATGAGCACTTTGAGGGAGGTGTGCTCTGCTCAGGTAAGGATCAGGTGGGCAGAGCAGGGGAAATCCCCACCTCCAGCAGCAGCCTTCATGTTTTTTGTGTATTTTATATGTTGTGT
>VYZP01034500.1:34448-47157 GCA_013400635.1 Hypocryptadius cinnamomeus
GCTCTTCTCTCCATCACGGGCCCTCTCCCAGAGCGCTGCATCAAACTTTAATGTCCCGGTCTCACAAAGGCTGCAGGAGCCTGGCCTTCCATGCTGCNCACCCAAACCATTCTGGGATTCTAAGAAAGGGGAATAAACCTGCAAATTTTGACATCAGCTTGTGTAAAACTGATGTTGCAAACTGGATTTGTTTTATCATCTTACAAGAACAGGAATATTTATTCTCCCACACTGCAATATCATGTGCTACATATTTGGAGTGTTACACAGATTTGGAACTAGAGGATCTTTAAATTCCCTTCCAGTCCAAGACATTCAGCCAGAAGGAATCCCTTGCATCCCCCAGGTACCTCCACAAACCTATTTTATACCCACTCAGGGAATAGGGCAACACCAAGCCAGGTTATTTGGGAGAAAGGAAACATTAATTCTCTGCAAACCTTTGACCACACTGGGTCACCACTGGATTACTCGGCACAGGTATCCTGATGTTCTCCTCCAGCAAGGCAGAGGAGGTTGGGAGGCCCCAGCATCTCTCCTCTATTTTTCCCTGCTTCCCACAGAATTGCTTTTTCTCTGTAATTCCACTTACAGTTACACTGATGAGGTGTTTTTACCATTTCATTTTTCGGCACAGCCCCAAATATCCGCTCCCAAAGGACTCTGGATCAAGAAATCTGCACCCTCAGTTGCTTTGTGAAGATCCTGTTGCCAAAGATAACCTGGCCTAGAAAATTAATATACGAAACATGCAATGCAAATGTGCTGCACTACGTGAACAAAGTGTAAGATCCTCGCTGGGCTAAAAAAGGAACAGCAAATTCTTCAGCTTTCTGTAAGTTCCTTTGTAAATGTGCACGTTAAAAATAATACTCATTAAAGTGCTTAAATGCAATAAAATGGAACTATTTCCTCACTGCATACAAATGAAGTCAGTATAAAAGTACTGATTTTTTTTAATGTGTATTAATTTATTATTGAGTTACAAATACCTAATGGATGGAGCTAAGATGTACACAGCACTTTCCAAACACTAATTCACAACATCCTTCCAAGAGTGCTGCAGCAGCAGCAAATAATTCCCAGAATCTTCTGGCTTCAGTCTCAAAGTTAAGGTGTGTTTTTGCTTTTCTTTTTTTAAGGAGTATGTATTCAAGCAGCCAACAAAACAACTGGGAAGAGTGAAGTGTGATCCCATGAAGTCACTCAGCCTCAGACTGATCCCAGTGCCGTCACACAGCGCTGCTTAAATGAACTGCAACTGGAATTCCCGAGATCCAAATTATTTAAACAGACATCCTGGAAGCAAACACAGGAGCAGTCCTACCAGTGACCCCTGATGGGATTTCACAGATTCGAGGTTGCTCAATTAACAGGCAGGCCTAAAATCAGTGCCTTGCTTGGAGGAAGTTCTCACAGGTAACCTGCCAGGAGAGGAGGAGTCTGCCAAGGCACAGGCAGAAATTTGGGTGATTTGGGAGTGAGAAGCAGGTGGGGCTGGGGAAACACTCCAGTCCTGCACCTCCCAAAGAATGATTTGATTTTCCAAAGCATCTAAAGAATATTACAGGGATTTCCCTCAGTTGGTAAGGTTCATAATCACACATTTACCTGATGTAACAGCCCTGTTGTTTTACATGAACCTGCAGCATCAGGAAAATCCTCCTCACGCTTCGCAAGCCGCCACCAAAAAGAGGCTGCTCTTCATCCTGTGCTCTCCTGCCAAACCCAATGAAGTCAGCACAGGCACAACATGTTTATACAACATTAAGGGTTCACGTTAAGCTGAAAGCAAGGAGGAAATTTGACTTTCAGATTGACAAATGAAGAGTGCTGGTGCATTCTGGAGCCTGCAACAAAGGAGCCGGTTGTGTTCTCGCCCACCGCGGATCTCTAACAAACCCTCCTCCCTGGAAGGATGGTCAGAGCTAAGGTCACAGCACCCTCCATCTGCATTTCAGATCTCGACTTTTGTTGGCTTTACTACTTCTTTTGGCATTAAATATGAATGATGTTCCCCGAAACATTTGGAACATTAATTATACGGAAACAAACGTAGGGAAACGCAGGGCTCCGGTCATTGTTCACCCACGGAACGACAACCAGGAGCTTCCAGCAAAGTGCTAAAATATAAAAGGGTGATGTTCATTCATGTATTGGTCCAAGCTGCAGCACTATAAAGTACATCAAAAGGTGTTAATGGTTTCAATATTTATCTGCTGCAGGGAAGCACTCTAAAAAGAAGACAGAAAAAAAATTTCTGCTAATGGCTGTGTCTCTCCATTAAAATGAAAAGCTTAATGCATCTTATAATCAGAGGACAATTTGCAAATCATTAAGAGAAATGTAAAATTCCATTAAAATACAAATCAAGAGTCCCTCACTGGACTAATAATCTTTTTGATATTATTTTGCATTTCACTATTTCTGTTCCCAATATCCAGGCACCACAAATGATCAGTTCTTGAACATGCTATTTACCACAGCCTACTTCTTTAACGAGAGACTGAGAGAAGTATAATCTGCTATTCAGAGCAGGTACTAATGAAGAATTCCATATATTCTGAAATTTAATTAAAACCCCAAAGATTTCAAATTAGATGCAATTTGAAATGCCTGGGGCAGAAATACATGCACTTGCGTGGCAAGGGTATCACGCTGAAAGTTGATACCGTAATTGGTCTTGATGTATTTTTGTGTTGCCAGGCTGAAGCACAGAACTCATAACCATATAAAAATTCTCTGTAGATTACCTGCTCATTGAAAATGCCATCACTCAGGTAGTTCTCTACTAAATTACCATGCTACTAAAATGCACAAAGTGATTCGAAGAGAAGAGTGGCACAGCTGGTCGACGCTGCCAATGAGTTATGCATGCGTCGACGCTGCCTTTTTTCTTAGTAAAATATGCTCAGTTGAATATTAAAATATAATTGGCATTCAACCTAAGTAGCTTAAACCATTTTGTTATCTTCTTTTAAACCGATTTGGCTCCTCCACAGTTATTTTCGAGGATGCGATTCACAAACTAATGACACCATCACATTCAGCTAGATTTGTACTATTTTACATTTGTCATAAATAGGGACAATTTCTACAGCCTTCTAGGGATGTCCTTTAATACTTGCTCCTCTTGAACATCAAAGGCCCAATTCATGGGGAAAAAAGAAAGAAAGGAAAAAAAGGAGTATGCCATTTATGTTGTTCTTGCATATTTTATTCTGAGAGGAGTGTGGGATGCAAATTTCTAGTGAGAAGTGTGTTTTTCCAGTTAAGTGAGACCTTGTTTCCCCCAGAATAAAATGGTCAGCAAATAAACTGGTCAGGAGAGGTGGCAAAACATCTTGCAAATGGGTCAGAAAGGGGCACCTTAGGTCAAGAAGCAGAAAAATACCTTTGTGATAAAATTTCCCTCAGATGGATTTATTTATGCGCCCCTAACTAATATAAGGGCTGTCAGAAATGTCACAAGATTGTCATTTCCTGAAAAAAAATTAACAATATTACTTAGAAACAAGGTGCTCACCATAGTAACAGTCCCATTAAGCACATTACCTCTGAAACCCCAAACAGGTTAAATGCATATGAGTATTGATGGTATTTCCTATCGATACGGGGTTTTAAGTAAACTTGCCTGAAAGTTCATTAATAAAACGGGTGTGGGAGGCTATATTTATAAAATCCTTTCCTTTTATCTTGATTGCATGGGTTTTTATTAAGGAGGGGTGCAAAGGTTACGTGGGGCTGCATGTGTGGCAAGCCAGCCAACAAATCAAAGGAAAAATGAATTAAATTAAACTTATTCCTCACAGGTCTGCAATGAGAGCAGGTGCTGAGGTCTGGGGCTCTGGGTGAAGATGAGCACACGACTCTGGATAAAAAAGTCATTTTCCTACACTGGTGGGGTTTTTCCACCTTCAATTCTTACCTTTTAATCTAAATCTCATCCACAAGCAGCAATGTCAAAAGTTACCGGGTTGGTCAAAATGTTTCTTAGATCAGGGTCAACTGATTCCTTTTCTTTCACGGGGAGAAAAGGGATGTGATTTTGAGCAAATTCACTTTATAAAGAAGCCTCACACACAGGTGGCTTTTAGAACTGCTGATTTTAGAGTGAAGCTGCCCTGATTTTGGTCCAACTGAGGTT
The DNA here is from genome assembly GCA_013400635.1 of Hypocryptadius cinnamomeus. Lineage (NCBI taxonomy): Eukaryota > Metazoa > Chordata > Aves > Passeriformes > Zosteropidae > Hypocryptadius > Hypocryptadius cinnamomeus. Next base: position 38,596 of record VYZP01034500.1, read on the forward strand.
CTGTGCAAATATTGATCATGGAATCATGGAATGGTTTGGGTTGGAAGGGACCTCAAAGCCCACCCAGTGTCACCCCTGCCATGGCAGGGACACCTCCCACTACCCCAGGCTGCTCCAACCTGGCTTTGGATCCTTGCAGGGATCCACGGGCAGCCACAGCTGCTCTGGGAATTCCAGCCCAGCCCCTCCCCACCCTCACAGCCAGGAATTCCTTCCCAGTACCCCATCACCAAAACATAAACCCTTTCTTTCTAAACAGAAGTTTGGAATAATTTGGTGATATTTGATAATATTCCAAAAATTTGGAATAATAAGATCCACACATCTTGGCAGCTGTTTCAGAGCCTTGAATATTGAATATCCTCAAATTCTCTGAGAACAAGTGAAAATATTGCCATTGCACAGGTGAGCACTGGCTGTGGACCTTCAACCCACTTTTACCTAAAAATACCTTATTTATAAAATACTCCTTTATTCTAATTATGACCTTCCTGTAATAAATGTTAAGAATACTGCCAAGTAAGGACTGTCCCACTGGAAATACAATTAATTTTTTAAAATTTAATTTTAAAAATAAGTAAATTAAAATTTATTTTTTAAAATAAATGACCCTTTCACTGCTTTCCCCATGACAGGACAGACACACTGCTCTCTCCATCCTTAGACTCTTCCAAGGTCACACCAGTGATGGACACCCTGAAAGGCTCCACCAAAACCCCATCAACATCTGCAATCAGTGCTGCCAAAAAGGAAATTTGCACCTAAGAGGGCTTGAACTGTCCTGAACGGGCCACATCTGGCAGACAATTTACCCTATGAACTTCAGTAAAAGTATTTAAGGTACACTTAAAACCACATGGGCTTCCACTGGAAATTATGGGAATTTTGGTCTGAATTCAACAGGAATTGGGTCAGGAATTTTGCAGATATTTCTGTCCAGAATGCATTTGTATTGATTTTTTTTTTTTGTTTTGTTTAGTTTTGTTTTTAAATACATATAGTTGATAGAAAGCAATGGGCCAACTGGGCTGGAAAAACAATTAGAGGTATAAAAGTAACTGGGCTATTTTGAGGTTTTGCTGTTTCCATTTTTGAAGGTTGGAGAGGATTGATTTCTGTTTGCAGAAAATTGTAAGAAAGTATTGGATTGTAAAAATCCATTAAATGTCTCACAAAACTGTGACTTTCTGCTTATCAAAACTCCTCTCACATGAAATGGTAATAAAAGAAGATGCCAGTCTCTGGAATTTGAATTTTGAGTTGGCAGACAGAAATAGGAAAGCTTGTCAGCTCTCTGCACTTGAATCTGCCATGTCCAGATATGTGAAGTATGAACGTTTCCGAGCAGATTATTTCATATTTAACACTTTCTAAAAGCCTAAATAGAAATGTATTTGCATGTCTGATGAAGCTGCAGGGTTGAGAAAGGGAAAATCAGAAACATTTATCAACCTTTTTTTTCCTTAATGAATTGAACCTCTAGTACCAAATTAAGAGACTTTCACAGATTGCAGCAAAAATCAGTGGTAGAAACGACAATTTGTATTTGCCTAGGAAAGGGCAAGTCCTGCCTCCTCAGCAAGTGAACAGAGCAGCTCAGGACTGCAAAATATAAACACAGAATCCCATGAGGTGGGTTGGAAGGGACCTCAAAGCTCATCCAGTCCCACACAAGGACATGTTCCACTGTCCCAGGCTGCTCCCAATGTCCAACCCGGCCTTGGGCACTGCCAAGGATCCAGGGGCAGCCACAGCAAATCTGGGAATTCCATGCCAGCCTCTCCCCACCCTCCCAGGGAACAATTCCTGCCCAATCTCCCACCTATCCATGTCTATAGTTTATATAACCTGGTGGGTTCCCACTTTCCTAGATAAATGAATTGCGTTTTCCATTTTGACTGGAAATAAGGGAACCATGAAGAGCTGATACTGGAACTCCTGGTTTCCCTGTTGGCTGCATTTGCTGCTTTTCCTATTAAGGATGGTTATGCTTTAACCATAAATATATATCTACATCTTATCTACATCTATATCTATATCATCTATATCTAATCTATATCTATAGCTATATCTGTATCTATATCTGTATCTGTATCTATATCTAATCTATATATCTATATCATCTATATCTAATCTATATCTACATCTACATCTATGTCTATATCTATATCTATATCTGTATCTATATCTATATCTATATCTAAATCTAATCTATATCTATATCTATATATCTATATCTATCTATATCTGTATATATCTCTAATCTATATCTATATATGTATCTGTATCTATATCTAATCTATGTATCTATATCATCTACGTCTAATCTACATCTATATCTAGATCTAGATCTATATCTGTATCTATATCTATATCTGTATCTATATCTAAATCTAACCTATATCTATATATATACATCTATATCTATCTATATCTGTATATATCTCTAATCTATATCTATATCTGTATCTGTATCTATATCTAATCTATATCTATCTATATCACATATATCTATCTTGATATCTCTAAGAGAAAGGAAGGAAGTTTCAGGGATTGCTCCCTGAAACAAAATCTGATCCTAAGTCTCAACTTAATGACACCTGAACACAAAGGTCACCACAGGACTGACTAAATACACTGAACCTGAACATGTGCATGCCTGAAACATGAAAATATGTATTAAAAAAAGTTGCAGACAGTTTATCCACAAACTGGCACCTGAGCTTCAAACCTTCCAGCTTTTCTTGACAATATTTCAATCAAGTCAATGATTCCTACAATATTTGTTACTGTAATTGAAAGGAAGGGAAAAGAGATCTGTAATTCATTTTAGTAATGTAAATGCTTTTATTGTTGAAATAATTTTTATATATTGGAAAAGTCTATGGATAAATTGTATGTGAGAAAAATTTGTTCTCAGGATATCATAATTAGGGTGAACAGCACAGCCCCTGAAATCCCTCTTAAATGTAAGCATCAGGGGATGTTGAATTTGTCATCTCAGAAGCAGACAAATTAACAGCCCTACAATCTTGTGATTTAAATTTTCTGACCACAAAAAGAATAAAAAAATACTCTGGCCTTTGCTGAGTCAGAGTCAGAAAATACAGAAAAAAATTACTTTTCTTTACCCTTTTGTTGCAAGCTGAGATTTTTTTATAGTTTAGAAAGTGCAAAATGAGTAAAAGAGAGGTTCTAGTGCAACTCTGGAGAGGTGCAGAGTACTCAGGAGGTGTTATGGCAGGGTTTTCTCCATGGGAGCTTCCCAGGGGGGACATCCCACAGCCCCACAGCCCCAGGGAGGAGGGTGAGCCTAGGGGTGACTCTGACTCCACGAGGGTGACACGAAGTGAGGAGGTTCCTCATCCCAGAGCTGGCATTTCCCTGTGCTCCCAGAACCCCTGGGCAGTGTCAGTGCCTGGAGGAGCAGGAAATCACAGGGTAATTATTGATTACAGGCCTGGCTACGTCAGCTGGGCGGGAGAATGGAGCTGTTCCCAGCTCCTTTGAAGGCTCCCATTATGTATGAGGTGTTTCATCAATATCCCCTCTTGGATGAATAACCTACATCATGCACGGGGGATTTCAGCTGCACAGCTCTCCTCCCTGCTCTCCATCCTCAGCTGCTCCTCCTGGATCCTTCTGCACAGCTGGGCTCTGCCTTTGGCCTGGAATGTGCCAGAATCATGGAATGGTTTGGGCTGGAAGGGACCCTAAAGTCCATCACATTCCTGACACCTTCCACTGTCCCAAGCCCCAGTGTCCAACCTGGCCTTGGACACTGCCCCAGCTGCTCTGGGCACCCTGTGCCAGGGCCTGCCCACCCTCCCAGGGAAAAATTCCTGCACAAAATCCAACCCAAACTGACCCTCCTTCAGTTTAAAACCATCAATGCCCCTAATGCCACTTCCAGACCCCTGAGCCTGACACGGGAATTCACAGCTCAGGTAAGGAACAGGAGGAATGAGCTGGACTGAGGGAAGAGCTCAGCTTTGCTCCAGGCCTGCACCCTCAGGACAAGGACTGGAAGGAGGAACTCCACCCTCAGGAATCCAAAGGGCTCATCCAGTGAGGACAGCGTGGCAGGCAAGATCAGAACGCCAGGGCTGTGCACGTCACAGGCCGAAGGAAAACTCTGCTGTGCCTCCAGTTTCCTCTGTCCTGCGCTCTAATGAGCCATCTGGTCTGCAAACACACAGCGCAGCCAGCCCTGTGCCACCCTGTGCCACCCCACTGCAAACACACAGCACAGCCAGCCCTGTGCCACCCTGTGCCACTGCAAACACACAGCACAGCCAGCCCTGTGCCACTGCAAACACACGGCACAGCCAACCCTGTGCCACCCTGTGCCACTGCAAACACACAGCACAGCCACCTCTGTGCCACCCTGTGCCACTGCACACACACAGCACAGCCAGCCCTGTGCCACCCTGTGCCACTGCACACACACAGCACAGCCAGCCCTGTGCCACCCTGTGCCACTGCACACACACAGCACAGCCAGCCCTGTGCCACCCTGTGCCACTGCACACACACAGCACAGCCAGCCCTGTGCCACCCTGTGCCACTGCACACACACAGCACAGCCAGCCCTGTGCCACCCTGTGCCACTGCACACACACAGCACAGCCAGCCCTGTGCCACCCTGTGCCACTGCACACACACAGCACAGCCAGCCCTGTGCCACCCTGTGCCACTGCACACACACAGCACAGCCAGCCCTGTGCCACCCTGTGCCACTGCACACACACAGCACAGCCAGCCCTGTGCCACCCTGTGCCACTGCAAACACACAGCACAGCCAGTCCTGTGCCACCCTGTGCCACCCTGCCAACACACAGCACAGCTCATTCAGTTCCACCCCTGCCACGGGCTGGGACACCTTCCACTGCCCCAAACTACTCAGGGCCACACTTGAAAAGCTGCTGCTCAACAGAAATGTAAGAAAATCAGAGTGATGAGAAAAAGCCTTTCTGGCTTTGGATCCTCAGCTCTCACTGATGTTTGTTCTGCGTTTTTAAGTGCCTGGAGAAATCAGCAGGCACTTTCAAATGTAAATGTGTAAAAGCAAATAAATACCAAATTCCTAATTTAGCAAAACTGCAATTCTGATGTGCAGATAAACTGAACTGCAACCCATCATAATTTGATTTTTACATCACCTTTCTCCTAGATAACTTTTAAAACCAGTTCCTTCCAATTTTTGACATCTATTTCCACATTCCTTCCAACTTTTTTTTTTTTCAGCATTATGAAAGTATTAGTAGGAGAAAGTGACAGAAGAACAGAAATGCTCTCACATCATTGTGATTTGAGCCAATTAATTCCTCATTTCCATGACGTAGGAGCCTTCCCCCAATAAAACACAGACCTGGGCCAGGCCAGGAGCAAACGAGGCAGCTAAATTAAAACAACCTGGATGTGCAGATGCTGCAATGAGAACACTGCCCTTGAGGCCAGCTGCAGCTGGTCACACCCAAACCCCCCGAGGACCAGTGGGCAGTGGCACCCCCAGTGCCACCCTCACAAGGCCACGGTGCTGCGGGGACCCTCAGCTGATGCTCAGAGCCACCAGCCACGCCCCAGCCCTGCACAGCTCCTGCCTGGGTTCTGAGCTTGGAAGGTGCTGAAGAACTTTCTTGAAGAACCCTTCCAAGGGTGGTGATTGTTTCCCTCAGGAAGCCCTCTGTTAACAAATATCCTTAGTTTTTCAGTGCCTTGTAGTGCTGCCTGCACAGGAAGGCTGTGCCCTAGAGATGGACCAAAGTCTTCTACAAACTCAAACCTCTCAGGGCTGAACCCCAAACCAGCAGCTAAAACAAGATCAGCAGTGCTTACACCAAGGAATTTCATTCACAAAGCTAAAAAGAATTCAGGAGCCCATTTAGGAAAGCAAATGAAAAGGAAAAAAAATAATGTTTTATTTATATATTTTTTAATGTTTTGTTTGTAAAATTTAATGTTTTATAATCTTCAGATGGATAATCTGGGAGGCAGAATTCCCCTCCTGTTGTTTGGAGCTGGAGGAGCAGCACAGCAGAGATATTTCCTAACCAGCTTTGCCCATTCACATCCACCTCAATGCTGAAGTTTCCACAACTTCATTTTACCCCAACTAATAAAAAAATTCCTCAGTACAACCCTGGAATTTGACTGGGAAAGATCTGGCACTGGAGAATGTGCATAACATGGGGAAGTAAGTGCAGAAGATGCTCATGGAAACAAAGTTGCTGTACAAAGCTCACAGTTCCTGAGATTCCCTTATTCACCCAGAAATTGTGGCATTTGGGGCAGGCAAGAAAGGACACTGCAAATATCAGACTTCTGATGATATTATTATTATTATTATTATTATTATTATTATTATTATAGCTATTGGGACCCATTTCATTTCAAATGACCAATTTCTGTTATGAGGCCTTCAGGAACACAGTCCACAAATGGGGAATGGTGAGGAGGAATTTTTCTCAGCTGTTGCTTCTATCTAAATTCATAAATAGCACAACTTTGTGGTAACAATGCTCTTTGTTTACAAATATTACCTATGATAACTTTGAGGAATAAAACCACAGCAACCTCACACAACCTATCCCTGGCTGCTTCCCTGGCACTTTTCTCCTGACAGGGACACAGAACCACAGAATCAGGGAATCACTGAGGTTGGAAAATCCCTCTGAGCAATTCCAACAGTTCCCCAGCACTGCCAAGGCCACCCATGTCCCCAAGTGCCACATCCAAAGGCTTTTAAATGCCCCCAGGGATGGGGACTCCACCAGTGCCCAGGGCAGCTGTGCCAGGGCTGGACAGCCCTTTCCAGGCATAAATTCTCCCCAGTCTCCAACCTAAACCTCTGCTGATGCAATGTGAGGCCATTTCCACTCTTCCTATCCCTTGCTCCCTGGGAGCAGAGCCAGACCCCACCCTGGCTGTCCCCTCCAGTCAGGGAGCTGTAGAGAGTGATGTCAAAGCCTCAACCCCCCCTCTTGGTGGCCAAAAGCTACTTTAAGTAGCCACAGCTCACGGAGCAGCTCCCAACCCTTCAGGTGTGTCCACAGCCCAACCTTTCAGTGTCAGCAGCTGAACCATGTCACTTCACAGAGCAAGGACGAGGGAGATGGGGGCAGTGGCTGATGGCAGAGGGCAGGGAGGGTGGCACTGACCTTTCTGGAGCAGGGGGTGGTGGAAGGCTGGCAGGGGCAGGCTCCCTGTGGTCGCTGGCTCACAGAAGTAGGCTCGGAGCCAGGCCGTGCACTGCTGCAGGGGCTCCGGCATCTCCTCGGCCCCCTCGCACACCTCGCAAGCCACTGAGGGCTCTGCCCTGCCGAGACACAGAGAAATGCAAAGTTAAAGTGGTAAAAATGACAAAAACAGGCTGGACAGGCCTCTGAACAACCTGGTTCCTTGAGTGGAACGACATGGGATTGAAGGTCCCCTCCAAGCAAAACAACTCTGTGATGCTGTGATAAAGCCAAGTATTCACACTCTGTATCAGCAAAATAAAAACCTCAAAACACTTAATCTGGAGGCAGACCTTTTTTCTTCTCAGAGAAAAGTGAAGGGATTCCTCACAGCAGTAACAAAAACTCACCCTCATCACCCCAACAAATGCAGAGATGGCACAGTGTTACGAACACCTGTAAGAAAAGCCACGTACGAGGGAACAGCCATGTGGGAAGTGTCAGGGAGCAAGAACACTACCCAAGCCACGGTGGATGACACATCCTCGTGCTTCCAGGAGGGATGGAGGTGAGGCTCCTCCTCCGTGTCCCCTGGGGGTGCAGTCCCTTGTCCCCAGGCCATCCCTGGGGAAGGAGGGAAGGAAGCAGCTCCCCGCTTCCTCCAGCGCTGTGGCAGGTCTCTGCTTCCCTCCCCTGATTGAATTGGAAGGAAGCAATTGAGAATTCATTTGATTTTCAATGGCAGCTCGTGCTTGCAGGGGCTGAGGAGCAAAGTGAGCGAACAGAAAGCACCTGTAAATAAAAATGTGCTTCTTCCCCTGCTCCTTCTTTTTTCTTTTCCTCTGGAAGAGACACGTGTGGATGAGAGCAGTGAGAAGGGGAGCCCTGGATTTGCACGTATCCAGCTGTGTTCTCCTGTTCTCCAAGCTGGATGTTTCCAGGGGTGCAGAGCAGCGCTGGGAAGGGGGTGGGGGTGCTCTCCTGGTGTTTCCCAAGGCTGGGGTATGGTGGGGGGTCTCTAAGAACTGCAGAGACCTGTGTGAGGACAGCAGTAAACACACAGTGCATCCATGAGAAATGATGGAGACAACATCAAGGGTGATGACCAGAACAGCAATCTTCTCATCTCCAGAACCCTCACCACCACCGAGGGCTCACCCAAAGGTTTCCTGATTCTTGCAGCTTTTTCTCCCAGCTGGAAATAAAGCCAGAGCCAGGAGCTCCTCAGTGCTAGGCCTCAACAGCAGAGTCTTCTGGTGAGAGGTTGGATGTGCCCCAAAGCAAGAAAATGAAAACGGTGGCAACATCAAAACATGTGTGAACCTGAGACAAGGGAAGAGAAAACCAGAGGGATTGTGCCAGCCAGGTAGAGGGACAGAGCAAA
>VYZP01034501.1:350-38715 GCA_013400635.1 Hypocryptadius cinnamomeus
TAATAAAATTACATTGTACAATATCACAGTTGTCATAGTGTTTAACACATTCCAGAAATTTGATCCTTTTGTATTGTTTTCCAAATAGATTTTCACACTATTGACAAAGATTGTGCTACTATCCTTAGATAGAATTTGTTAGAATTTGTTTACTAAACAATGCCTCATATGCAGAAACAGAAATCAAATGTGAAATAATTCAACATAATTACATAAACATAGACATTACAAAGCTTACTGATACTAAGAAATAAACGACTCTATTAATAGGTTTTTACATACTTAGTTTTGTTTTGATTGCAAAGAAAAAAAAGCATGAATGCATTTTGTTGAAGATTTTCTGAACTGCTTTCCCACTGGAGAAAATAGAATCTTTTACAGGAGTCTCATTCTTTAAAAAGATTTTTCAAAATAATTATTTAAATTTTACAGAGGAAGGAATAAATTACGTATCAAAAAGCTTTCTGATGAGTAACAGTTCGAGAAGTCCATGGCCCCCTCTCATCTAGTAAGACTGGTTTCTTAATTTGAGTACTTCAGACAGATGCCTAAATTTAGGCATTAGCAATCCAACTAATACCAAAAACTTATTATACGTCTGTCTGCAAAATATCTTTTTCTTTAAGACAACAAAATTATCTAAGTGTCTCCTATCCAAAAAATGTACCTAATATAGGTTTATGCACAATACAACTGCCAAAAGTAAAAGCAAACAAACAAAAATAAATCTTTCCATAAGATAGATATTAAAACATTTATTGCTAGAATTTCCAAACAAATGCTAAACAAGATATGTCCTAAGTCAAAGAACAGAGCAGCCTAGCATAACCTGTCAGACTAAGTCTTACCTTTCTTTTCATTTGATACTTTTGCATCATCATTTTCTTCTAATTTGTCACTTTCACTTTGCATAAATGTGAATGGTTTGTGCGAAACAATCATTAGACCATCCCCACTTGGCTCTATTGCTGCATAATGGGGGACTGATTTTCCTTGCAAAACTCTCCTTTTAATGATTTCGTATCTATGATCACCTGTAAAATAAAATTTTGAAAAAATCACAACATATTTCTAGGAGACAAATTATTATCTAAGGAACACATTACATTTAAAAATACTATGCATTCCTACCTGTTAAATCACAGTACCATGGTTTTCCAGTGAGTTATACTGGATTAATCTAAGACTGCCTTTTATTCTTATGATGCCTTTGCTGATCACAGCTAGCTCAGCACACCCTCTGTACAAATCATATTTTTCTTGTAGAGAAGGTCAGAAGAAAGTTAAGCATGTCACATTTTCTGACTCTCATAAGGCAGCATGGTGGTTCCTCATTTCAAGCTTTTATCTCAAGTATTCCTAGAAGCTTGGTTAATGAAAGAAAACCAACTTTGGAAGATTATACCTTTGTTACAGTTCTTTGAAGTACCACAGAGGATATGAAAAGACCTAACCACTGCCTTCATTCTGATTTATTTTCATGCTTCCATTCTTTTGTTCTTTGGTAACACAATAGTGGTGAGTATGATCCCTTTGTCCAGTCTGCCAAACAGGGCAGAGATTTCACATTTGTTGGTGTCAAGAGACATAACCATGTTTTAAGGCTTTGCTTTGATTAAGCAGAGATTCTGGTAATTTAAGAAATGGCTTGCTGATTAACTACTTACTTTTACTAAAATCTGATTTCATAAACTGCATTCACAGACAGAGTTTCAAGGAAAGGCAAGCAACAGCAATTGACTACTGATGAAAGAGATTGTAGAGTATTGTAATTCCTCAAAATAGCTTTTATCTTTGAGACTGGTTCATACATCAGTTTGATTAATGAGATGTTTGTTTAAATGAAATAAAAATTTATTTCTCTCTTCATAATTAAAGATTGCTTTGAATTTTGTTACTTACATCTCTACTGACAGTCATTTCAAACATTTTTTGTTCCCTGGAAATGCTGGAGAACTGGCAAGAGTTTTTGAAAGATTTTTAAATCCACTTTTAGGGATTCCAAAAATATCTGTCATAAGTTATAAAACACACAATGTAAAAAAGAATTTTTTATGAAAGTGTACAGTATTAAAAAATATAATAAAAGTCTGTGTTCTCATGAGTAACAGTCTTCAGTTCTATACTGACAGTGTTACTGATTTAGTTTTTCTTCTAAGTTATAAACAGTAATGTTCAGAGGTTTCTTTCACTTGTTGAGCTTCCCACAAAAACATCAGTTAGTCTCATGTGGCTTTCTAAGAAATATTTCCATCATCCAAGATTTCAACGGCAGGAAACAACTAAAGCCACTGAGAGCAACACAGCTGGTGAAAGGTCTGGAAAGAATGTCCTGTCAAGACTAGGTGAGGACTTCAGGCTTGTCTAGTTTGGAGAAAATGAGGCTGAGGGGCAACCTCATTGCTGTCTACAGTCTTCCTAGGGAGAGGAAGTGGAGATTGAAATGCTGAGCTCTTCTTGGTATCCAGTAACAGGACATATGGGAATGGTTCAAAGCTGCACCAGATGAGGTTCACACTGGACATTAGGAAGCATTTATTTCCTGAGAGGGTGGTTAAACCACCTCCCTCAAGTAAATCACGATATTTAATGTACATATATATGGTCATATTGAATATATAAAGAATCATTTGTAAAACTTTATTAGGATAAAATATTAATTAGTAGGTATAAATACACTAATATTTTTCAATACGTTGGTATAAAATTAATGGAATAACTTCATGCTCTTATTGCAGGAAAACCTAGAATATGCAGTATTTACTTTGTATGCTATAGGTCTTACATTTATTTCATACTACTTCCAATATCCTACATCATTAATTGGAAGCTAAAAATGACAACAACAAAAAAAACATACCAAAAGACCCATATTCAGCTGTACAATATTTTAAAAAATACAACAGACATTAGTTAGAAATAGTTCTGTATAACTTCATTTTACAAAACCAAGCTAAACAGAAATTGCATTTCATAATATTCACGTAAAGTGCTATCTTGTTTTCTAATTATCTTAATGATACAAGTGCAAAACTTTACTTCTTCCCGTTTTCCAAATGTCTGTCAAAATTTAGGTCTATAATCAATAACTTGATCTCAAAATATAAGAAAAATTACCTATGTAAAATCTAAGCTGTGGAAAAGAGATATCAGAACCTGTGGAAAAATAACTTCTAAGACAAAGAATAAAAACATGATTTTTATTTTTTTTAACATTACTTAGAGTAATATAAATGTAAAACACTTACCCTCTTTTCCTTCTGCAATTGTAACCCATTCCAAAGTAACATGAAATCCACTTCCTTTTGTGTCCAGTTCATCTTTTTCTACCCTAAGCAGCAGCACAGCTAATGAATGTGCATCAGATTTTACAAATGAAACACTGTGTGCTACAATAAATGGACTTCCTAGTTCTTCATTAAACACAATCTAGAAGACAAAAACATAATAAAAAGTCAGACAGTTAAAGCTGGAAGCCTTGCTCTTTTACAGAAAGAGGGGAAGGGTTTCGGTGAATGTCAAATCAGCAACAGTTTGTCTCCCACAAATCTCTCTGCCAACGTGAACCCACAAATGTCACACATTTCTGGTTCCTCCTTCTGTAGTTATCAAGCTACTGTACTGAAATGTTTTTAAACATTATTGTTTATATTGATCAATCACTATAAGAGCCCAATAAACAAAGCACAAATATCCCCAAACCTGTCTGCATTGTGGCTGTTTAGCACTGCAATAAACAGAGGCACAGCAACTGATGAGAACAAGAGGGTCCATAAACACAGCCTATCAACTGGGCAAACAGTCTCACGTTCAAGATGAAAATGCAGGCATTTCCCCAAAGCTCTCACTAGTTCTCTAGATACTTCAACATTCTGAAAATCTTTGTAGACCTTGACATGTGCAAAGAAGAAGACATAAAGGTCCAAAGCATCACTGCCAGTGTTCAATCACCAAATGTGCCACTATTTAGCCTTGCAAGAGATCCCATTTTCCTCCTCTATAAAGTAAGAAACAAAAAGCTATAATGAAATGAAGGAGAATAACATTCAGGTTCAGGAGAAGCTAGGGTTAGAAGTTCTTGAATTTTTATTTATGTACATGGTTTGGAAAAGTCCCTCCAATATTTGAATTAGGTAGGCAGAATACACAACTATTACTGTCATAGTGAAAGGCTATTAGGCACCACTGTGAATATAAAATGTCATTAATTATGAACTTAAAGTTATAAATTTCATTACTTCATTAAAATTATTTATATAATATGAAAATTATTTCATTCATTTTATACAGAAGGACTCCATATCTTATAGCATGAAACATTTGGTACCTATAGCTGGAAGTTTTAAATCTAAAGACGATGTATTCCAGCTTTTTTCAAAAAGTACTCATTCAGCACAAAACTGAAGATAAAAACAAAATTAAACCAAACAACAGAGAAGAAGAAAAGCATTATTTGCTAGAAGATTAACACATGAAAATGAAAGAACAAATGAAAGGATAAATTACAAAGAATTCAAGCTGCAGCAGCTGAGTGAGTATAGACTCAATCCAGCTGTTGTTACTGAAACCTGATAAAGTTTGAGGATTTATAGGGTTGTGATATCACTCTAAACAACTCTAAAGCACTTTATGCTGTACATACTCAACAAGTCAATTTAAATGATGACAGAACCTCAGCTATAAATCTCGTATTTTTGTTGCACTGACAACTTCAATGTAACTTATTTATGTGTCAGCATTCTCACACACAATAAAAACCAGATGGTATTTATTACCAAGCATCTAAAAAAAGGATGATCAATTTACTTTACTGAACTCTCAAAAGATGTAGAGAAAGGAGCTAATCCATCATGTTGAAATCTTCCACTTCAGTATATACACCTACGTTTCTGTCAATACTAAAACATCTGCGGTTTCTTAGGAAACTACCCTCTAATAGAGAAAACAGATACAAAATGCAGGCACTTTTTACCAGATTCATCTTCATAAACAAAAAGGAACTAACCACAGAACATGAGTCTCACAGCTTCAGGTAGAAATGTAACAATTGTATTTGTTGTGTCCAAGCAGGATAACAAATACCATTATTAATGCAATTAGGTAACTTTGATAGGTATATATGTACAGCTTCTAAATATGTTATTTATTGCAGGACATACCTCCCACTTTTCAGATGCACTGCTTCCACGCTTGCCTGATTTAATTAAATACAGTCTTCCTGTACCATCAGAAAGGGTAACCCATGTGGAGGATGAGAAATGCATTGAGGCACAAAGGCGATTATCACACGCAGTCAAGTCTGTAGGTAGCCTGAAAACTTCTCTTGGTTTTTGTAGAGCAGTGTCCTATAAACAAACAGTCATGAACTAAGACTTTATGAAGCATTTATTAATTTCAGTAAATATTACAGGCAAATTAAGAATAATAAATCTCAGTAGCAATGTACTAGTTTTGTGTATCATCGATCATATTTGGAAAAATGTGGGCAGCAAGCATAATTCACATATGTGGAAAAGGTGGTGGAAATTCATCAAATTGACTTCTATGAGTGTTTTATAACTGGTATTTCAGCATTCTTTTTCTTCAATTTTAAGCAGTAATTATATTTTGCATTAGAAAAGGCTTTTATTTTCCCCTAGCATTCCTATATAATAATCACTTACCTCCAATAATTCCAGTCCCAGGAAAAATATGGAGACTTAAACAGAAATGAAAGCCATAGAACTGTACTCAAACTAGTACTTAAACTCACCTGTAAATTTAAAAGAATTTTAGCTTATTCTGCTGCACAACTGGCAAATATAATTTCTCAGCTTTTCTAGAGTGGTCACTTTATTCAGTAAGTTAAGAGAACTAATACCTATGATTAGCCAGCAAAGAAAAGCTATGCTAATTCCTACCACATTTTCTAATAGTTCTTCTAACACATTATTATTATATTATGGAATTAAATCCAGTTGGTGGCCAGTCACTAGTGGTGTTCCCCAGGTCTTAGTATTGGGGCCAGTCCTGTCTAATATTTTTTATCAATCATCTGCACGAGAGATTTGAGGGTACCCTCAGTTTGCAAAAGACACCAAGTTGGGCAGGAGTGCTGATCTGCTGGAGGGTAGGAAGGCTCTGCAAAGGGATCTGGACAGGCTGGATCTATGGGCTAAGGCCAATGGTATGAGGTTCAATATGGAAAAGTGCTGGGCTCTGCCCTTGGGTCACGACCCCAGGCAGCACCACTGCAGGCTGGGGGCAGAGTGGCTGGAAAGCTGCCCAGTGGAAAAGGACCAGGAGTGCTGGTCAACAGTAGCTGCCTGTGTGTGCCTAGGTGGCCAAGAAGGCCAATGGCACCCTGGCCTCTATCAGAAATAGTGTGGCCAGCAGGATTAGAGAAGTGACTGTCCCCCTACACCGGGCACTGGTGAGGCTGCACATCAGGTCCTGGGTTTAGGTTTGGACCCCGCACTATAAGAAACACACTGAGGGGCTGAAGTGTGTCCAGAGAAGGGCAATGGAGCTGGGGAAGGATCTGGAGCACAAGTCCTATGAGGAGCAGAGCAGCTGAAGGAGCTAGGGTTGTTTTGCCTGGAGAAAAGAAGGTTCAGGGGAGACCTTATGGTTCTCTACAATGACCTGAAAGGAGGTTGCAGCCAGGTAAAAGGTTGGTCTCCTCTCACTAATAACAAGTGACAGGACAAGAGGAAATGTCCTCAAGTTGTTCCAGGAGAGGCTTAGATGGTATTAGGAAAAATTTCCTCACTAGAAGGAAACAACCCTATAAAACAGGCTGCCCAGGGTAGTTGGTGCAGTCACCATCAATGGATATATTTCAAAGATGTGTGGATATGGCACTTAGGGACACAGTTTGGTGATGGACTTAACAGTGCTGGGTGACTAGTGGACTGAATGATCCTAAAAGGTTTTTTCAACCTAAACATTTCTATGATTCTACTACATGTCAGGATAAGTTTATCTGGCATCCTGTTGCAGTGCCACACTGCAATCTTTTTTAAGCTGAACTACAGATAGCTTTTGAGTAGGAATAAACAGAGAACATGGTGAACAAATTGCACAGATGATATAATTATTCAGTGACCAATCAAGGTGTACAGATTTTTTTAAAAATTATGCATACCACTACATTTTACAAAAAAAAAAAATTAATTATTTCCTACTCTATTAACTTTACACAAATGAGCTTGATTCAATAACAGTGCAAAATGGATGTTAGATTAACTATTTCATCTATATTTCTAGTAATTGTTCCCATAAGTCCTGCTTTAATTCTGTGTTGTGTTCTTAATTTTATGATAATTCTAACAGAAAAAAAAAACCTGCTTTCATGCTGAAAATTGGATTTCCAACTGTTTTCATTAAGTACAGTGGCATGTCTTCCAGCATATCTTTTAGGGATTATTCTTTATCTTCTGCCTTCACTCTCACATACAGCTCTTTCTTTGCTGAATAAGGCTTTGTGACCGACTTTCTGCTCATTATTTGGCTCGTGGAATGTCAGCCATGCTGCTGCCTGCTTAGGATTAAGATTTGCCTCCATTTTTTGTGTTGAAGTAATCTCTAAATACCCAAGAGGCTTGTTAGGTTAAAAGAAAACTCTAACAAAATCTTTATGATTTGAAAATAATTTGGCGTCACAGTTTAAAAAACAGTCAGGACATGCTTTATTAGCAATACAGCTTGATCAGCTACTTATGAAATAGATCAGGCTGCAGTATTAAGAGCACAAACAAAATATGCTCACAGAAGAATACAAGATGCAAACTGGAGATTCAGAAACATCACAGTCACATCTCGATAATCTGTTAAATAACTGCAACAGAACTTAGTAATTTGAAGTTTTTCAACTGAACTAAGAAGCTGTCAAATAAAATGGGCTGGCAGTCTGTCAAAAGTGGGGTCCCTCAGGGATTGAAACCAGGCCCCACACACTGAACATCTTCATAAGGTACCTGGATGATAGGACTGAAAGCACCCTCACCCCATCTGCTGATGACACTAAACTAGGTGATGAGGTAGACAGACATGCGTGCCTACAAGGGAAACACCTGTAGCACAGAGAGCCAGAGAGCCTGGAAGAGTGGGGCAGCAAGAACGCTGGGAAAATCAGCAAAGACAAGCATGGTCCTGCAGCTGGAATGGAACAATCAGAGAGCTCAGAACAGGCCAGGGTTGTGTAGCAGGGAGAAGCCCCGATGAAGGGGACCTGAGGGCAACAGGGATAACAAGCTGACCATGAGCCAGCAGGGCAATGCTGCAGCACCAAAGGTAAACTGGATCCTGGGCTGCATCTACACAAGTATCACTAGCAGAGATAAGAGATGTGATCATCCCACTCTACCCAGTGGTTATCAGGCCCCACCTGGAGTAATGTTGAAAGAAGACATGGAGAGATTGGAAAAGGTGCAAAGGACAGGCAAGAACACCATCAAATGACTAAAGAATCTCCCCTGTGTGAGAAGATTGAGGGAGTCAGGCTTTGTCTCCCTGGAGAGGATTCAGAGAAGACCTCATCACAGTGTTCCAGGGCAGCCACAAAGAGATCAGGGGCTCTCTCTTCACAAGAAGCCACATAGAGAAGACAAGGGACAACAGCTAAAAGTTGCATTAAGAGAGGTTTTATGTAGACATAAGGGACATTTTTACAATGAAAACAATCAGTGACTGAAACAACCTCCCCAGGGACACAGCAGAAACTCCATCACTGGAGGTTTTCAAGACAGAACTGGAGAGAGTGCTAGATAACCTCATCTAGGCTCCTTTCACCATGAAAGCTTGGACTACAGTATCTTTTGAGACCCCTTCATCTGGGCTGTCCTAAAATAAACAAAAAATATAATTTAAAAAATCCAAACCCACACCATATTCACCACCTTGTCCCTCTTACAGATACATAGACTGCAGAATCTGATCTGCAGTCTTCAAAGAGGTTTTCCAGTAATAATAAAGAAAAGCAATTCCTGTTCTTTTCTGAATCTTTGGGGGAACATTTCTTAGGAAGTTATGGTTGTTTCCCCTAATTTACAGAGTGTTATATATACATACATGTATGATATATGAAACAAAATTAGATAAAATGGGTTTCATAGGTATTTTACAAGCTAGTGTACCCACATGTATTTGAACAATAAAATTATTTCTGAAAAAAAAGAGGTGCCTGACTGACCTTTAGAGACAATCCCTTTTTAAACCCAATCTATTTTCTTAATCCAACAACAAACAGACCATGTTGAAAATATAAAAATGGTTATAGAACCAATGAAACAATTTTTTGTTTTATTTTACTAGGCTCATTTCCAGTCAGTTGATCTACAATTATTTCTGAAGGTCCACAAATCAGAAACCTCTGTTTAACAAGAGGAAAATTCTTCCCTCCTCATTACTAAAAATCAGCATTGCTGTCACTAAGACAAAAATACATTTACAAAGAAATGCATTTGTAAAAATAGAAAAACAAAATTTGAAAAATATTACAGGGACAATTTTGAAGATATTGACAAATATGTAAAAGGAAGCACAAACAGAAGCATACTTTTGTACTGACAATCTGGGTGGGAAACAAGTAATTTTTGATTCTGTGACACAAAATGTTTCTTAGTCTCAGGTCCATCCTTAACATAGTAAGGTATGAGACTAAGAAATAGCAGTGAAAACATTCAAGATTAAAACTGTGTCTCATTATAGACCTCGAATATTCAGCCACAAATCATTTGAACACCTTCTGTCCT
This sequence comes from Hypocryptadius cinnamomeus, assembly GCA_013400635.1. NCBI lineage: Eukaryota > Metazoa > Chordata > Aves > Passeriformes > Zosteropidae > Hypocryptadius > Hypocryptadius cinnamomeus. Next base: position 10,085 of record VYZP01034501.1, read on the forward strand.
TCTATTTTCACTCAAACAATCAGTAGCTTGGGGGGAATAATCTGCTTCTAGCAAAAGAAACTTACTCATTCTGCTCTGCGAAATAAGGCAGTCAAAAACATACATACAAAGGACCATCTCCAAAAGAGTCCTTTGCACTTGGGCATGTGAATGCAATACAGAGAGAGCACACTGTGCATGCAAAGCGTGCAGTGGCCTCATTTATTGAGCATCCTGCCTTCGAGGGCATTTCTAAACATTCCTATTTTTCAGATGTTAGTAAACTCAGATGTGCATTTAACACACGCTGAAAGGTAAGCAAGAGAAATTGCATTTGGGTAAGTACCATTTTAATAAGCAACAGCAAAAAAAGACCAGATAACAAACAGATAGCCTGCCTGCCTTTTGGGCCTACTTAAATTCATATTAGAGATTACTGTGTGCTACAAGAAGATTATGAAACCTGCAATGGAAAACTCACAAATTTTTAATTATTAGAAGCATTCAGGGTCAGTTTCTGGAGTCAGCTGTATCCTGAAACCCCTTGGACTATTCTGCTAATTTATAACACATTCAGAAGGGGAGAATGAAAGAATCAAAAGCAAAACACCCAAATAAACCAAAACCACAACCCAAACAAATATCACACAATCTAGATACAATGAAGTTTGGCTTCCTCATACTTTATTTAATTTTTACATTTCACTGAAAGGCTTTTTTTTTACTAAAAAGTAGAAAAGTTTTCCATTGCAACTAGTAATGATTACTGAGCCTACGAAAAGAAAGTCAAAATCTTGCATATCTTATCATGGAAAGAGGAAACATCATTCCTCTTAACGGTAACTTACAGGGGTGTACTATATATTACAGAAGACCACACTTTTGTTGGCCTTCAAATGAATTTTAACAGTAAGCCTCAAATAGTTTGGATGCAATTAAAATAAAAAATTATCAACTACTTAATCTTCTAAAGCTCACATCAGATTTATCAGCATTGAGCAGGAATTTCAGAACTCCATCTCCTGAAAAAATGAAAAACAATCTTTACTACAAAGCCTTTTAAATTTTCTTTCAATAGGCAAGAAAGGAAATTTTCTTCACAACCTTTCTGTTCACTAATTTAACTTTAGGCATTTATTAGAACAGTCTCTAATCTCATTCTGACAATGCAAAGGATGGACTTCCTTGAAGATGAAACAAAACCTCCTCTCAATCTCATTGTGTCAGACTAGCTCTTTGACTGAGTTTCTTTGTTCACTAGGTGGTTAACTGGGGTAATAGTAACTCCCTGCTTTAGAAGCACGAGGGGATGGTGAGAGTCTGTAGCTATGTATGTAGCTATACCAGCAAGAACTGTATGTAGCTATACCAGCAAGAACTGGCTAAAACAACTCGGCACTGCTCGGGCATCGGTCAGCGCTGGTGAGCAACTGTATTGTCCATCACTTGTTTTTCCTTGGTTTATTTCTTTCTTTTTTCACTATCATTATTAGTTTTGTTGTTATTATTATTATTTGCTTTATATAAGTTGTTCAGTAGTTCTTACCTCAATCTGTGGGTTTTACCTTTTTTGGTTCTCCTTCCCATACTACTGGGGATGGAGGAGCGGCAGTGAGCAAGCAGCTGCATTGTACTTAGTTGTCAGCTGGGGCTAAATGACAATACTGTACAAACATGAGATATTTTATAAAAGATTTAAAATAAAAATTCATTTTTTTCAAGGAAATAACTGGGAATGAGAAAGGAATAAAGGGATAAAAAAGAAAGCAAAAATTAAAAGTTGTAAGTCATATGGCAATTCCCACAAAGTAGAAACAACAAATACAAGACCATGTTTTTATGAAAAATCAAAATACCTAGGCATTTGACACATCTCTTTAACTGAAAAAAAATGTCTTTACCCAGCATTCTGAATAATAATGAGACAAGTATTTAAAACCCTGAAACACAACACTGAAAGATTTTGTTGTTCTCTGTCTGCTTTCTTATTCTGACTTGTTTCAAACAGAATTCCCATATTGTGTCTGGTGCCACTAACAGTTGTTCTGAATTGAAGTTAACTGAAAGTTACAGAAAAAGTATTCCATAGCTAATTCTTATTGGAAATTTAAGAGATGAATATATATATGCCATTAAGAATTTTGATTAAGTGTAAAAAGAGTTCCTATTGCCACAATTTTTCAATTGGATTATCTGAGCATAAAAAGAAACCAAGTTGTCTTTGCAAGAAGAGCTTAAGGTCAAGAAACCAAGTCCAACTGCTAAAGGAGAAAACTTTGGATGTTTTGCAGCTATATTGGAATGCTACAAACACTGAGCAAGCAACAAAGTTGAGTCAGATGCTTAAAAACGTGACCAATTAAAAAATCTCAAGTCAGTACTCCTGTCACTACCCTACCCACTGGGTGTTTAAAGCAAAGTATTGATTGCTGCTGGCATACCAAATGAAAGAAGTCCAACAGCTGTAATAGGAGAAGGTTAAAGATATTATACAGTATTTCCAGCCAAGTTAGAGTAACGATTTCCTCAATCTGGTATAAAAAACCCACCTGAATACTCATCCATCAACACAAAAGAACTGCTTGTGTTGATCACTTTTCTTTTTTCAATAATGTAAGATTTTGAGCAAGTGGCAAGGTGTTATAAGCACTTCTTTTCCTTCACAGATGACATCTTTTTAAACATCTAAGTTGCAGGGATAATTCATGACATATGATAACCAACACACTGTCATATCAGAATCAAAGCTGCAACCAAAATAAGAAACAGAACTAGAAATAATGATGTGTTAGAAAGTCTATGTGCTCTTTCACTCTGATTTTAGGATGAACACATTACCCTGTTCCATCATCTGCTTTAAAGAAGACTGACATTCATTTTAATTGTAAGCTGTACTTGGCCAAAACCAATGCTATTTTTAATATACATTTGACTAATATATGGCTGGGCACATTTGTAATGAGACACCTTGTTGACGTTTCTGAGCACAAATTCCTTTTTATTCATATGCAAACATGTTTCCTTTGCAAAATAGCACAGTATCATGTATTAGGACACAAGATGGTGTCTATTTATTAAATAGCTTAATCAGTTTTATCTCCCCCTTCAGGTGGAACCAAAACTTGTGACCAGATATTAATCAAATGTCATTATCTTGAAATAGGTCCTAGGGAAGAATATTTCTTGTGTCAATTTATAGGCTGTTGTAAAATCTTTTATCTGCTAAGAAATAAATTTACACACATAGTGCCCTCCTAGTAAAGGAAATGTTTTGGTTGTCTGTGTTGTGCAGGCAGAGGAGACCTGCAGGGGTGGCCTCAGTGAGGAGGAGTCAGGGCTGCCCAGTGCACATACAGCCACTTCCAGCTGGCTCCACTGGACTCTCTACTGGAGATAGTTAAGCTTGTCAGCTAAGTCAATAGTGTGGAACACAGATTTGCCTGCAGCCCTTGGAGCAGACCATGGAAAAGCAGGCTGTCCTCCTGACACCCACAGAGGACAGATATCCATACTGCTGCCCATGAAAAAGCACACAGTGGAGCAAGTACAAGTTTCTGAACAATGGAGCTTGCTCCTGGTACAAGCTTTGTGGACCTTCTTTCTTATCATCCTACACTAGTCCTAATTGGCAATAAATTAAATAATTTTCCCCAAAGTCAAGTCTGTTTTGCCCATCATGGTAACTGGTAAGTGATCTCCCTGGTTTTATCCTCACTCACAAGCTTTTCTCTCATTTCTTCTCAACATCTTGTTGAATAGAGGGAGTGAGAGCGTTCGGGTGGGTGTCCAGCAGCAAGCCAGGGTTAACCAACCTCAAAGGATAAAACAAAAAATGAGATTATGACAAGCCACTGTTAAGAGAAGGCTTTCTTTTAGATGTTTCTCCGAGGAATCCAGATGATCTCAAAAGTTTTGGAAGAAGTCCTAGAAGATTATTTTGTCAGAGTAAGAGTCTGTCAAAGTCTCCAACTGCTACATACTATGAAAAGCAAAAGAATATTTTGCAGCTTCAGTTCTCACCCTACCATCCTCTGGAAACCTTTATTTCCTGAAAATCTAAAACTACAGTTTCAGAATTGTTCTTAGCTTAGTCCTGACCTAGTAATTTCTGTCCCCAGAACCTTGCACAGGCTAAACCACATGCTCTCAAAAACCTACACATAGTCCTGTGTTTTCTTTTGTCTGACAGGGTTACGGGCCAAACTCTGGTAGTATGACAACAGGCATTTTCCTTTCCACACAGACTTTTCTTTCTTAATACCCAAGCACTACAACTGTATTTGCCAGAAACATGGTGTCCATAGAACCATGTCCTTCCCTCTCTGAAATGAAGTGCAGTTTTGTAAAGGATATGAAAGCATCCATGCATTAAAATGGCTCAAAAGAAATACTGTTTGATTACTTAGGACCATCAGTATAAAAGCAGAAATTTCAGACTTGGCCTAGTTTGCTTACACTATGACAACTTCCCTCATGGCCACCAGCATCTTTTTGCCTCCAACAAATGATGTCTAGATTAAGCATCTCTAAATCTAACATATATACAACGAATTTTCAAGCTAGCAAACAAACATCAAGTAATACCAGGGAGAAAGAGAAAAGCAACTAGAAAAAAAGCATCTTCCCTTTCCTTCAGCTTGTCATCATGTCCATCTTGCCCAGAATGGAAGCAGATGTAACTCTATGTAGAAGCCTAAAAGAAAAGAGCTAATGAGTATGTCTCCAGCAGTGATAGCCATAGGCTGTGGACCCAACTAAGTTTTGTTGGTAATAACACACTGTGAGAAAGAACAGGATGTGGCTGGAGACAGGGGCCACAAAGAGGTAGGGCAGCACTTTTCTGGGACAAATGTCCTTGTCCTGGCTCCTAGAGATAAGCACAGCACAGTACAGCATGCATATAGGAACAATGTGGAGAAGTGGATGTGGACATGGACTGCAGGGGGGAGATCAAGACGACCAGAGACCCCCTAAGCCCTCCAACCTATTTCCAGAAGGGACTGAAAGAACAAACTTCACATGATAACTAACATGTATAGAAAGTGAGTCACCTATTTTCCAAGTGGAGAAACTGATCCATAAACAGGTACCCCCACCAAGCCCAGGCAGCACCTCCAGGACCCTGAACATTCCATCAGCCCACTGCTCTGTGTTTGTACTAGGAGGTCAGGGACTAACATTTCAATTTCTACACCAAATGTGTAACTCACTAAAAAACCCCTGTCAGCTTTTGTGAACCCTCTGGCTTTTGCTGTTCCTTTAGGGCACAAGCATCTTCAACTTCTGAGTGCTCCTGTCCTCTTAAGCACGGGGACAGGGCTATTGCAACACACACTGTAGCAACACTAATGCAATATTATTAACATAAAGAAGACAGAAACATCACTTAAAATCCTTTTATTCTTCCTGGTGAAATGCATTTTTGTTGAAATATCTTCCACTTATCTTCCTGGCAATAGCTTTCCCCAATTTTTGCATTTGGATCCTACTTTCAATATTTTCTATCTCATCTGCTCCCATCTTTTACAATCCAGTGGTTTAAAAAAAAAGATTTTATTCTTACCAGAGTCACTGACAGATTCATAACCCTTCCAAACTGATCAACATAGTAGACATTATCCTGGTACCAGGAATCAAGGTGAAGATAATTATACATGCCAAAAGCACGCATGTGGTCAAGGGTATATTGATCATCACGAAGCTGCACTTCTGCTACAGCTGGAGGGAAAAGAAAAAGACTATTTTAACAATTATTTATTTACAATTTAGTAATTTAAAATTCAAACTAATAATTTAAAAATAATTCTTCCATTTTTACTCCATAGGTATGCTTTATTTGAAGAAAAATACATTATGTATACATAGTTTAAAATTTCACCATAAACTTGGAAAACAAGTCATCCACCCTGAATGCCACTGCAGTCATTTGCTTTGATTATCTCATCACCATTACCATTTACAGTGGCCTGTTGTGGTGGGTTCACCCTGGCTGGATGCCAGATGCCCACTAAAGCCACTCGACATGTCACTTCCCTCCTCCCCTCCTCAGCTGGACAGGGGAGACAAAACATGAGGCTCACAAGAGAGGATGAGCACAAGGAGAGATCACTCACCTATTACTGTCACAGGCAAAACAGACTCAACATGGGGAAAATATTTAATTCACTGCCAATCAGACTAGGGTAATGAGAAATAAAACCAAATCTTAAAACACATTCCCCCCCAACCCTCCCTTCTTCCCAGGCTCAACTTCACTCCCACTGGTCACTCCCTCCTCCCCTCTCCAGTGGCACAGGAGACAGGGAATGGAGGTTGAGGTCAGTTCATCACACCTCTCTGCTTCTCCTTCCTCCTCATTCTCTTCCCCTGCTCCAGCAAGGAGTCCTTTCCACAGGAGACAATCCTTCACACACTTTTCTAAGGTGTCTTTCCACAAACTGTTCTGGAGTGACTCCCTTCCACAGGTCACAGTCCTTCAAGAAAGATTGCACCAGCGTGGGTGCCCAGTGGAGCCACAAGTCTCGCCACCAAACCTGCTGCCGTGTGGACTCCCCATGAGATCACAGGTCCTACCTGGAGCCTGCTCCAGCATGGGCTTTCCATGCCATCACAGCCTCAGTCAGGTGCATCCACCTGCTCCAGCATGGGGTCCTTCACAGGCTGCAGGTGGATCTCTGCTCCCCTAGGGGCCTCCATGGGCTGCAGGAGAACAACCTGTGTCACCATGGTCTTCACCGCAGGGGACTCTCTGCTCTGGCATGGAGAGCACCTCCTTCCACTTCTTCCTCAGTGACCTTGGTGTCTGCAGAGTGGTTTCTCTCACAAAGCCTCACTCCCTTCTCTGGCTGCAGTTCTTGTGCAGCAGCTTTTTATACTTTTCCAGTTTATTACCCCAGAGGCACTACCACCATGGCTGATGGGCTCAGCCTTGGCCAGCAATGGGTCCATCTTGAAGCCAGCTGGGATTGGCTCTGTCAGACACGGGGGAAGCTTCCAGCAGCTTCTCACAGAAGCCTTCCCTTGTAGCCTCCCTGTTACAAAACCTTGCCATGCAAACCCAATACACCTCCACCCTGTCTCTCACCAGCATGTGTTGAGGTCCAATTTATCAATAACCCTCACAGGATGAAACACACATCTACACACATGCAACAACAATGTCAAACCTACTTTGTATTACAGTAAGGGAAAAAAAGTCTGCTCTACAGTAACTCTAGGAAAACACCGGCCAAAAGAAATATTCCATATAACCACATGGATTTCATGGCCTTAAATTCTGAGCTACCAGACACTTGCAAGGCAGAAGATTAAAACAGTACAAAGCAGAATTAGTTCAAAATAATTACAAAGAAACCCCCAAGAAACAAAAGCACCAAACAAAATTACAACAAAAATCAAAACCAAATGAACAACAAACCCCCATCATGTTCTTAGCACTCTCACTGAGGCTGAAATTTCCAAAAATGTCTAAGATACCATAAAAATTTCAGACTAAGTTTTTCTAATTGAAAGAGGCTGCAAAGACTGGCTATTCACTAGAATACTACCTTCTTCAAGGCAAGAAGCATGGTACCTACAGTCATTCACTTGAGCAAGATTTTTCCAAACTGAAAACCTCTACTATCAGTATTCAGGACTATATTATCTGTTGAAGACTAACCAGGTTTTTATTTAAATTATGTGCATCTTTCTTTCCTCCTATTCCATATCTATACAGAGATACAGCAGCTGTAGTGCGAACATCTCAAAATACATTAGCAGAGGTCTAGTCCATCCTTCTGTAAATAGTCTCAGATAGACCAGAACTCCATTTCATTCTCCAGCACAGTCAACCCAGGATTCTTAGCTTTCCTGCAGGGAACTTATCTTGAACTTCACCCAACAAAATTCCTTCAGAAAGTTACAAGTCAGTCTACGATAATTAGCACTCAAGCCCAGAGTATGTGAAATGCACCTCAAGGCTAATCCTTCTCATAGCAGATTGTAGCTCCTAATCTTTCAACTTCTACTTTCTTCCCTCTTCTGCTCAGAAACAATCTATTTCCCGTATTTCAGTTCCATCCCACCCCATAACAGAGACAATTCACAACTCTCTGCAGCAGCACTCAGACTTCTGACTCTTCTTTCTCATCTACTTGAACCCTACTGCAGCAGAAGTAGTTTACTGTAGCAGAATACCAATTCCTGTAAAGAGCAGCTCATTTAGTAGTACCATCAGTGCCACTGCACAGCTATCACAAACTCAACAACCAGACAATCCCTGTACGGCTCAGAACAGACCCTGTCAGAGACACTGGCTATTAACATAACAGTGGCTTTAGGAAACTATGCAAGATTATGCTGCCTGATTAATAAAAAATCCAGTCACACTATACAAAATGCTTGCAAAATGACAGCATAATTAGCAATTAGTCTCCTAATCACTGTTGATATTTGCAAACCAGCAGTTCTAATTCCACCCAGATCAAATCATTATTCATATTCACCATACAGGAGGGATTTCCGTACCCCTGCAATTAATAAATTACTGCTCCACAAGCTATGGCCCTTCAAAACAAGCTAGAATATCAACAAAGAAGCAAGAAGACAATACACCTGTCTTAATGGCAAGGACTGCTACCCATTCCAATTCCTACTTTAATTAATTAGAATATTTTATTCTAAATTACACTGTAAAAGAATAGAATAGATTGTGAAAATGCATTTTAAAGTTTTTTGTGTAACCAAGCTTTATCACAGAGATATTTTCCCAACACAACAAGAGATTACATGAATGTTTTGCAAACAATTAAAGACCAAACCAAATATAATCCAGGATGATTATTATCAGTGAAACCAAGCACATATAATCTACTTTCTGTATAGCTGATCCTATGAAATTAGAATACACATGCAGAAACATGTAAAGATTTTTTAGGACAAAACCCCTGAAATGCTAAGGCTTCCTTTCTCCACTTCTCCCTCCCCACGCCCCTAGTTATGTTGTTTCTGTCAGAACTGTAACTAAAAAACAGTCTAAATACTCCAGATGACTCCTAAAGTAAATGTACAACTTTTCGTGAAGATTCTTGGAACAATAAACTATCAATTAGCTGACTGCAAGGTGATAAACTTTATAAAATTTGGAAGAACATCAACTCTCTGTCCTTCACTTCTCTAGACCATAGTTCTGATAAGCCCTGAATAATAAAAAGGGTCAGGAACAGGAGATCCAAATCCCTGGTATTATTGCAATATGTAATTAATTCCATAAACATAAGTCAGAAACTATACAATACACAGGTGATTTGAAATTAGGAAATCTGACAAATGTGTAGTCTCGTCATGAAATACTTCAAATGAGGTGGCCAACTGCTTTCAGAACATATTATACACATGTATAGCTCTGCCAAGATGAAGCAATTAAAGAACCTATTCCATTCTCCATTAATTTAAACCCATACTGTGACCAAGTGAAATCTGCCATCTGCTATCACATACCATGTGCTTAGATAGTTTATAGAAGATTCTACACTAGGGTGAAATTCATCCTTTCCTTTCTACAGCCTTCAAGATTCAAGGTTTCTTGACAGTCCTTCAAAAAAAAAGAGAAAACCAATAGAGCTGAGTGCAAAAAAAAAAAAAAAAAAGGAGAAAAGATAAAAGAAACAGAGACTTTTAATAAAGTAATTCAGAGAAAGGTAAGCTAATATAAATGGAGAAGAAGAAATACTTCAATCAGATCATCACCTCAGTCTCACAGTTACACAGTTTTATGAGTTTTAATTTAGTTGCTCAGTCAAGACTTTTTCTGATTTGTTGTTGTTTGGTTTGGGTTTGTTTTACAGTTTTTAATTTTTTTCCTGGATTTTTGTTGGTTTGGTGGGTTTTTTTTTGTTTGTTTGTTTGGTTTTTTATGTGATTTTTAAGAGTCAGACTAATGCACCAGTCTCATTGGGTTCACTAGTGTTTTGGGTTCAATTCAGAAGCAGCAGTCAATGGCAGCTATTCAACAGAACGACACGTGGTCTCTTTCAAATTTCTGATAAACACACCTGCACCATGATAACCCAGCAACACTGATTCATATACATGGTCATTCATACCAGAAAAGAAAGCAAGTATGCAGACTGTATAAACTAAATCTCAGCTTTCAACATTATTCCCAACAACCCTAGTTGCATGGGATATTTTGGACCAGTATAAAGAAAACTATGCTACTTTTCTAGAATTGTATTTATCTCTACTAGTTCCATGCTTTAAAAGAAATAATTTAAATAATTTGACTCAAAATAGTTTAAACATAATTGAAGAAATGATTTGCACTCACAATGCTTTACTTAAAAGCAAAAGCACTAAATATAAAGTAATTAATAAGAATCAACAGTAACACATCCCTAACCTAACTGTTACTATAAGATCCCTAGCTAGTTATTATTATAATTACGAGGCTGCAATGCAAAAAAAAAAAAAAAAANTTCTGCTCTGAATAAAGAACACTCTATCAAGGAACTTATACTTTAAATGAATAGAGATGTTTTACATCTGCCACCAAACACTATGAAGCAGAACTGGGGAAAAAAAAGAAACGTAGAAAAAAAAAAGGGTAAGAAACAGCCCCCAAACAGCCCTCCATTTTTAGATGTTTCCCTGAATACACCAAAGCAACTTTACTAAACTGCAAAATATGCAAAGTAATTATACCAGCGTATTCTGTGGCATCAAACATTATATGCTTGTATGTCATGCCTTGTTTTGCAATGCCACCCAGCGGAAGCAATTTTGTATTGCAGACACACTGGTCTATTAGTGGAAGAGATAATTTATTCTGTAATATCTACATTCAAAGATCCTTCTAACCCTGCATTAACGCTTTTTCTTTTAATTATAAAAACCATGTTTTTATTGTTAAAGGCAGCATCAACAAGTTGTTGTTGAGGAAATATGTGCCTGAGACCTAAACTTCTATGAATTACAGCTGCAAATGTCTGAAAAAGCTCACAATTTCTTACTATTTCTCATGCATTAATTTAAACACTCTTTTTTATATTTAATTTTTCAAATGCAAATGGAAAATGCAAATGAAAATCTCTATAAATGTTTGAAACATACCAGTTCCTTTTGCCCCATGAAAAGTCAAGCTTGTTTTCCATGTAGCACTGCTAATGAGCAACTTTTCACTAAAGCAGGCCTTCTAAGCAGCATGTATTACCACCATTTTTCAAAAAAAGTGATAAAACTGATAAATGCACGTGATCAAAAGAATGCATTCTCTGTATATGCTCCTGGCTTGCATCAGCAGCTCCATCTCTCAGCTAATGTTTACTCTGCCTTCCAGCTGTAGCTATACTGAAAAGCATCCACTACTACATTACAGGTACAATAGTCCTGCCAAACAGACAAGATAGAGAGGAAGGGGATCAGGGACATCCTATATCTGAATAAATTCCAAGCCTCTGGAAAGGAAAAGGAATTATGAGACATCTAACCAGTAAACAGCAATGGTCTCGATCCCTTAAAAATGTTATGCAACTTGGACATGTTCCTTGCTGGAGACAAGGATTTGCCCCACAATCTCTGCTTTGGGCTCTGCTGATCTCAGATTAGGGCAGAAGAGATAACCACAACCAAGATGCTCATTTGTCCTTCCTAAACGTTAGGTGATCTCAAAAAAAGGCATTACAAAAACTCAATGCAAAGGAAACATCTGAAAATAAGTTATGGAAATAAACTAAAAAAGGTAAGAAGAAAGACAAAATTTACAGTGAAGAACTAGGAATTAAAAGCACAGTAATATAGGACTCATTACTAGTAGAAATATATTACCGGGAGGAGAGATGAGAAAACAAACGACTGTGACAGTTTAGCATTAACTAGGACAGAATGGGTTGGAATAAGGAAGAAATAAAAGAAGAATATGCAAATAGTATTTAAAAGAGAAGGGATGGTATCATACTTCCCCCATTCTTCTTCGCTGTGACCGTACAGTTTTAGAAATTTATTAGAAAATCACCTTCTATCACAGATCTAATAAATAAACTGTTTCCTAAAATGTCAGTCGCATATCTGACCACAGCAAATTCCTGGCAACCACAGTCAACCAGTTGAAGGCATATTAGAACTGAACACTAGGTTTTACATGATGGTCAGAAAATGAAGCTCACTGTAGTCCTCAGGAACATGACAACCACCACAAGTTGTCAGACAACATCACATGCTGCTATCCATCTGCTCCAGGGGCTGAAGACTGCATCAATTCCACAGGGCTTTTTTTTTTTCTTGTAATTTTATTTTATAGCTAGCAGTGAAATTAATGAAAATAGATAATGAACACTTCAACTGCAGCTGAGTTAAAACTCAGTTCTACTTAAGAACAAGCACTTATTTCTTTTTATTGTCATGTATTCCAAGTACTCTAAAACTCACATATTCCTCTTAACTGCCACCAAATTTGGGATGCCACCCAAGCAGAACTACAAATCTCAGGTCATTTGAGACAAACTCATTAAAACTTTTTCTGTAAAACAAAAAATTCAACCACTTTTTTACATTAATCTACCAGATTTTACTACATTATTTTTGCAAACAGTTGTGAATAAAATCAGAAATAATTGTACTGACAGTGTTCCTAAACATTTTACTTTTTTTTCAGCTATTGCACTCAGTCCCACTTTGAGGAAATTAAATTCTTCACACAGTAACAAATATTTATTTAATAGCCCAAAAACTACCAAGCTCTTCATCATGTTCTAGAAGCTTTGAATCTGCATACAAGTGTGCTGGAAAGCAGAAGCTTTTGGCCTTCCCACACTACTGGCTTCTCCTCCCACACAGTAATTTGAAAAGGCCACAGCCTACACACCATCCACAGTCTCTACAACTCAACCCATCACTCCTGCACAACACAAAAATCAAATTTTGGAAGGATACCCTAAATCTAACACATGTGTAGACCACTGACACTGGGAAATACAAAAGTCAGGTACAGAACACCTCTGCACTGTGAGTAAACTGCCTTGATGGACACAAAAGAAAACCAGCAAGGAGAAGGAGGCAGCTGTATGGCTGAAGAGCAGGCTGCAATCAAAACATCTGGAAGACAGATATAAGGAATTATACATTTCCTGTAATTAATTCCAAAATACAAGAACAACAAAAAAAGTTTTCCACTCTTCAGAGGACCAGTATCTATATCTACATATGTACACACAGAACAGAAAATATGAGTATTAGAGACTCTGTAGCACAGTTGAGTAAGTTAGACTGAAATGAGTCAGGGTCTTTGTGCTGTGGGAAGTGGGGAAAGAAAAGAACACAGTCCCACATATCAATCCTCTATTACACACTTACACAGTTACTGTAACCATTATGTAAAGTATCTGAACGGACAAGAACTGAGTAGATCCATCTCTCCATCAGCAACTCCATTGTTCATGTATTTTAATGAAGATCTGTAATCCTCACCTATTTAGAACAGGTGCACAACTGACTATCCAAGAACCACAAAGTTTGCTTGACCATAGGCAGAACAGCAAATAAGAGACAAACTCAGGGAGTGCACCAATGCTACGCTGCTGCTCTCTCTGACACAACTGCAGCGCACTCATAACATGCACCCACTCACCTGCATTTAGGCTGTCTTTTGAAAGGTGACACCTAAAGCAGTCTTAAGTAAAAATGTTACTCTCATTAAATTTTGCAGTCCTACCAGAGATACACTCACAGTCTCATTCACTTAACCTTCAAGACAAAATTTATCTGAAAACTTCTTTCCTGCTGCTGACAACTCAGCATGGCAAACAAACCTTTCTGATCTACCACGAATAGAGTATGTTCTACACAAAACTTAAAGTAGCATGTAATGGGTCACTCTGTAGACTGGTACATTGTTCAGTAAATATGCAGAGACTGAGATTAATCCACACAAATTGTGCTTACTGTCTCAGCTTTACAAAGAAAACCAAACTAATTCACCCACCTTACAAAAAGACCTGAATTTCTCAAATCAGTAAATGTAGAGTGCTGAGATATTTCAGGGCATGGCTAAGATTGTAGGCACATATCCAACAGGACTTTGTGCTAATGTACTTCTCAGTGAATTAGCGTGTTAATGGACCAGCATCTCAAACACTAATGCTGCTTGGCATAGAAAGCAAGGCATGGAATGCATGACATGAAGATGCACCTCAGAACTCTGGGCAGAGTAAGAAAGAAAATCAGCTAATTTGCTGAAGGTTGTACAAGACGTTAATTTCATACGTATTTCTCTAAACCGCCTGTGCTCCGTCCACACCCCGCTGTGAACCACCTCAGCTGGTCATCTGGCCTCACCTTGCCTGCACAAGCAAGAGCAGATTTAGGACACAGGTTTCCTTACTCATTTAGGAACTAAGCGCACCAGGAGCAGGCTAAGGCAGAGGTCTGACAAGTCAGACACCTCGGTCCACCACGAAGGCACCTGGCGGGGAGGACGCCGGACGCCCCCGGCCAACTGCAGCAATTATAACGGGAAAAGCCGAGAGGAAGCGCCCGATCTCTGAAACCCCCGCCGTCCGAGAGGCGCGGGACTCCCGGTGCTGCGGGGCGGGCTGTCCCCAGCTCGGGGCACCCTGCACCGAGGGCCGCGGAGCACCGCGAGGGCACGAAGGGAAAGGCGGCGGGATCCGTCCCCCCCAGGCTGCCCAAGGGATCCCCGGCGGGATCAGCCCCGCGCAGCGCCCGCTCCTCACCCGCGTCCAGCCCCAGCTGGTAGCAGGCCAGCGGCTCCAGCGACAGCTTGTATCCCTCGAACTTGGGGTCCAGCAGCAGGCGCTTGGCCTGCAGGGAGCAGTGGGCGGCGCCCGCCATCCCGCGGCTCCGGGAAAACTTCGGGAAGCGCCGGCAACTCCGCGGGCCCTCGGGGAACGCGCGGCAGCGGCCGCGGAGCACCACGGGAAGACGGTGCGCGGGAGCCCGGCCCCCGGAGTGTATGCTGGGAGTCGTAGTCCGGGCCAGGAGGCAGCTGCGCACCCGGGGTGCGCCGGGAGCTGTAGTCGCCGAGCCCGGACTACGTTTCCCGGCGGCACCCGCGCCCAGGAAGGTGGGGCTGGCGGCGCGTGGTGCAGGCGGCACCGCCTCTGCTGCACGGACCGGCGGCTGCGGCGGGCGGTGAGCCGGGAGCGGACCGGGCTCGGACCGGACCTGGACCGGGCCTTCCCCGCGCCGCTCCCTCGCTCCGGGGCGCCGCTGGGCGGGCCGAGCGCCGGGGGAGCCAGGCGGGAGGGCCGGGCTGCGGAGAGGCCGCGCCCGGAGAGGGTGGGCCGTGCCCGCGCAGGCGGCCCGGTGAACTGCCGGTGCCCGGCGCTCGGGCAGCCGGGTGTGTGCCGTGCCGAGCTCGCCCCTGAGCTGGTCACACACTGGAGCTCCGGTCATTAACCGCGGGGATGTGTCAGTGGACGGAACACTGCATGCCGTTCTGTTTTGGTCACTTTTTTTTTTTTTGTTGAATGAATGACACCAGCATTTGTCGAAACTCTGCTTTGCTCTGTGTAGGTTTGTGGAAAACCTAGATTTCCAAAATGAATAAAGATGCGCAGATGAGAGCAACCATTAACCAAAAGCTAATAGAAACAGGAGAGCGGGAACGGTAAGTTGAATTTCTACTCCGTGCCGGTGAGAGGCTTTAAATACATCAAGATTGCACTACGCCTAGAAGTACAATAAACTTCATAAAGTAAACTCAATTCTAAAAATTGAGTCTTGGACTCAAAAGACTCAAAAATTGAGTCTTGAACTGGAAAGTCTTGAGTGTTACATCAGCTATTTTAAAAAATGCCTTTTGAACAGTTTTGTTTTAGTTTTCCAATTGAAAAGAGATAGTGGGAAATAAAGGATGGATAATTGGTTTATGAACTCTAAAGCTTTGTCTTATGCAGGTATTTTGTGTTGGAATGCCCTAGATTCATGTAAGAATCATCCTTCCATTCGATTTGCTGCAGCTAAATCTTGTTATTTCCTGATAAGGAGAAGGAAACAAAAGTTTCCTTTTTGCTTTTAGGTTTTTCTTGTGTTTCTAGCTCTTCTCTTGTTAGGTAAAGCAATATATTGTCGCATACATAAAGGAGTCACTGTACAGATCCCAATCAAGGCAAACAAGTAAATTGCACCGTTTTCTTGGCCTATTGTTGCCTCTTCAGTCTGTTTTATTGATGTTGCATTTACATATCACTAGAGTGCTTATGACACTTCCCTCCTCATTGTTTCACTGTGCTTGCAACACCATGCACCAAAAGTTCTATTTCCTTCATTTTTAAAGGCCTGTATGAGAAGACATTTTTTCTTAGGTCATGGCATAGCCTTGTGCCTGGTGTAACCTTTTGTAGCTTGACCTGGTATCTCTGCTCTGGTATCTTTCCTGGTCGTGACCATTCCCTTGAAGATTGTATAGAGCTTGAGAAAAGCAAGCAATTTATTGAAATGGTATTGAGATCTATTTTATGCTAATTTAAGAATAGGAAGGGTTTTATCAGGATGTCAAAAGCTGTCTTATAAACAGGCCTTATCAGAGCTGTACTGTGATCAGAGGCAGAGCACTTAGATTTCTTGAACTAAGAAATATCCAGAGGCAGCCAATTTCACCTGTATTCTTACTCTGCCTTTTGTCATCAGTTCATCTGCCCTCTACACAATTCACTCAGTAAAAGGGATTAGACACTGTTCAACGTCTTGCTACAATCCTTTCATTCATAAAAACAGGGTTTTGCTAGAGTTACTTAGAATAGTACAAGATAAGCAGGCTTCCTAGCTAATGGAGAAAAGGGTAAAAGATATTAAAGTTATTTGTCATATCTTACTTTCATTTTCCCTTCTTCTGTTTTTTAATACTAAATTTCACTTTTTAGCTGACTTTCAGTATTCTATTTTGATATATGGAGTAGATGTTTCATTGTGGCAGATTGTTGTGTCTTTTCCAGATAGGAAGCTTAAGATATAGGATCCTTCATTTTCACCCTGAACGAGATAATGTGCAAATGGGGAGATAAACCTGCAGTTGAGTAGTGCAGAATTCTTCCTGAAAGGTGAGGGAGAAGATTTTACTTATTTTAAAGACCTGGTATCAGGTGAAATACTCCAACTCTGAAAGTCTGCATACATCTGCTACCAGAGTAGACTCTGTCAGGTCGAGTAATTCAAGGGCTTCTATCTTTTTCTCCATGGCTCAGCATCAACATTGCCTGAAGCAGTTCTGTGAGTTACCTCTGGAGGCACCAAATCCTCATAGTCCAACATGGTAACCTGAAATTGGAACTCATTTGGGTTTGGTTTCACCTGCTGTTCAGCCATTTCTGCTGCTGCTCTGAGAGCTCTTGGGTAGTAATTGTAGGCCTGACTTTCACACTGGAGCATATTTAAGCTGTCAGCACTGTTTGCTGTTCTAACAAGTTTTATATTGTATTAACAGCCTTAAAGAGTTGCTGAGAGCCAAATTAATTGAATGTGGGTGGAAGGATCAGTTGAAGGCACATTGCAAAGGTAACTGTGGTCAATAAATTAATTTCCTTTGTAGTCAACTGAGATTCTGGCCAAATAAAAGTCCCAGATGAAGGCTTTACTGACAGTTTAAACAAGACCTGGGCAAGAAGAATGTATCCCTGGCAACTTGGCATTTATATTTAAACATGCTACTGAATTAGGATTACTTCTCAGCTTTGATTTCTGCATTTTTCAGTAGTGTGCAAGGCACTATAAGTAAACAGTTGTTTCACACTGTTGAAACATACTGATGTGTATTAATAATAGCCTTTATTTTGCTATAGATTTATTCCTTTTTCTCTGACATACTTTTTGACTTGGCTGAAATATGTACAGAAATCTTGTTTAAAGCAGTTGGAAGAATAGTAAGGATTTACTGTCTGTGCTCTTCCTCACTGTATGTTCCAAAGTGTTTTTCCAGTTGCACCTTTCTTACTACTGTGTAAATAATGTGTTTTAAGAGATAAGTGAGCCATCTTGTGAACTGCTCCAACACTCTAGTAACAGGCACATCTGGTAATGCTCAGATGAAATAAAACAATTTCATGTTTGTTTTTAAAATATGAGCTGATCAAGATGCATCAGCAGTGACAGGTTCCCATCCTTAAATCTATGGCATGAGTGAGAGACTAAAATCCACTGTACAGTGCAGTAGGTACTGAGCTAATAACTTATATTTAGGTTCCATGCTACTTTGTATTGTCCCATGACCATGTAGGCAGGTTTTGTCTCTTGATCACCAGCACAGGTTTTGTCATTTTATGAATGGATTCAAGGACTTTAAAGTATTGGTCTTGGTCTTCCCCAGATGTCATTAAAGAAAAAGGATTAGAGCATGTTACTGTTGATGATTTGGTGGCAGAAATCACTCCCAAAGGCAGAGGTAAGAAAATGCAAATGTGGATGGAGGAGTACGTCAATAAACATACCTACTTCTATTTCATTAGTATTTTGAAAGCAGCATCTTGAGCTTGTCTGTGTTGGATTCAAGGAAAAATGTTAATAACTTGATATTAACTAAAAATAAAATGTTAATAGCTAATATTAACAACCAATAAAACGTGAATTTGTATTGTGTAGCAACCTTCAGATTACTTTTGCAGGTTGTTCAGTCATGTCTGTATTCATTTTTATAATTGACTTAATGGTCCCAAGTTGTGTATGCACCACAGATGTTTTAAAATTCCAAATCTTTTAAGATGGAAAATCAGAACTAACAGTTCTAGTGTAATGGGAATGGGAAGAGTAAAGGACATAGCATACAGATAAAAAAAAATAAATCACTTGAGGAAACTTCAGTCCTCTTTATATTGTTCCTCTCAGGCTCTTTAGCAGGGTTTGATGTTAGTGGTAGAAACTTCATTAAGTTCAAAATAAAAATAGGCCTTCAAAATAGCTTGCTTGAGACTCTTACTAGACACCAGATTTGAGATTTTTTTTTTTGTCTTAAAATTGTGAAGAAAAAAGGTAGGATAATCACACTTGTTCTGGTGATTATATCCTGTTACCTGTTAAATAATCCTTTTCCTCGAACCTTTTCAGTTTTCTGGACTATGAATAGGCAAAAAAAACCCTGACCAGTAACACTGTTCTCAATAGATCCTAATTTTAGCCTATTTTAAATGGGAAAAATATAGATGTGCAATATGAAAATCAAGTAGTTTCAGTTACTTTAGGTATTAACAGAATTGCAAGAACAATGAAAGAATAGAAATGGCTATTGTAAAAGTATGGTTTTAGCATAGTTTTTATTTTGTCTTTTTTTACTTCTTGCTTTCTTATTTGTGTTTCAGCTTTGGTACCAGACAGTGTAAAGAAGGAACTCTTGCAGAGAATAAGAACCTTCCTTGCTCAGCATGCCAGTCTTTAACTTTGACATTCATGTGGGATACAGTTTCCTGTATTGCATCAGTCATGTCAGGATTGGATTGCAGTTTACATACTTCATAAGGATGAAAAATCATTAATTTTTCTTTGCACTGCATCGATTTCTTAAAGTTGGTGTTATTTTAATAAAAAATTTTGTGGACTCGTGGTTCTAAGGTGGTTCTCTCTCGGTGGACTGTAATGTGGTGTCACCTGTTCCAGTTTTTAATAATCCGTAACTTTATACAGTTGTGGAATCTTGCAAAGATTTTCAGAAAAGAAGCACAATTACAAGTATGTTGACCAGAAATGCAGAAGGGTGTAAAAAAAAAGTGTGGAAAATGGGATATGACATACTGCTGAGCATAGCTTTTCTGATTTTCCCAGAGTAAGCAGGACAAAGTTAAGACTACATAAAACTGTTGGTGAAATTCCTTTTGTACTTCTTTTCTAGAGAATTGGTTGAATTCTCTGACATGGGATGCAAATATTTACTTAGCAATTCATAAGAGGTTGAATTCTTTAAGAAAAATGCAGTTATATCTTTCATCAGCAATTCTTTTCACATTTACTTTGAGTCGTTACTCTAATTCTGAACAACTACTGTTTTCTATCTTTGCCCATATTACTGGTTTGTTTTTTGTTTTTTTTTAATGTGGATCTTTGGGGCCTTTTGAAATTGCAGTACAGTAATTTGCCACTGTAACTTCTTGTATCTGGAACTGTAACATCAGCCAGGTCTATACATAACCGCAAAAATAAATTTGACTAATAGTGAGGATCAAGAAAGAGGCTTTGAAGTGAGAATGTTTAATTTTTCCCATCTTTTAGAATCATCTATAAAGTGGAGTAGAAGCACAAGCATAAGCAAAAACTGAATGAGCAATCGGATACTGTTGTGACTCGGTGGCTATTGTGAAAAACTACTGACTCAAAATAATATTCATACTCCTAATTAGAAGAATACCGTAAAAACTGTCACTTAAAAAGCCGATCCTGTGCCAGTGCCTTGTGCTGTTCCATCATTGCTGCGAGCTCCCGGCTGAGGAGCCGCTCGGGTGCACCCGCGCCCCTCGCGTGGGGAGGGTGGTGGCAGCTCCCATTCCCCCTCCAGCCCCTTGGCCTGCGGGGAGAGAGCTGCGGAGCTGGGGCACAGGCACAGGGAGTGCTCCCCTCGCCGCCCGCCCGCGGGGGCACCTGCGCGGGGCTGGGCAGAGCGACAGCGGCAGCGCCGGCTCAGACGGGGAAACAGGTCTGGGAGAAATCTGGCAACAGCCAAAGGTGAAGTTTGGCAGTAAACAGGAGTTGGTATAGACAGGGCAATACCAACATCAACGAGACAAGATGTAACTGGTCATGAACATCTTTTGTCTACAGGGACCAAGCTCCTGCTAAGACTGAAACAACACTGGAGCCAAGATCGTGGATCTGCTGCAGATATTCCTCCTGTGCTGTTTTAAATCTGCCTTCATGTCAGTTAGAACTTATTTGCTGTATGTCATTGACTCTGTGCTGTTAAATAATGGTGGAGGTCGGAAAAAAGACAATTCTTTCACTTAAAGATCCATCTTGTTTTTTAAAATGTGTTTTTGCATTCAGTATGTATCATGGATTAACCCCTGCTGGCAACTCAGCCCCACACAGCTGCTCACTCATTCCCCACCAACACCCAGTGGGATGAGGAAGAGAACCGGAAGCATCGAAGTTGGAAAACTCATGGGTTGAAACAAAGACAGTTCAATAGGTAAGGTAAAAGCCATGCACACAAGCATAGCAAAACACGGACTTCATTCACCATTGCCCATTGGCAGGCAGATATGCAGATACGTTCAGGAAAGCAGGGCTCCATCCCACTTAATTTACTATGGAAGACAAATGCAACCACTGCAAATGTCCCCCCTTTCCTTCTCCTTCCAGCTTTATGTGCTGACCCCCAGTTGGGGTCAGCTGTTTGGATGGGTCCTCTCCCCAGTCACACATCCCCAGTCCCTGCAGTGGTGGGGTGGGGTGAGAAGGAGAAAAGGCCTTGATGGTGTCTAAGCACTGCTCAGCAATAATGAAAACAGCCCAATCTTAGCACTGTTTCGAGCACAAATTGAAAACAACCCTGTAATAGCTACTATGAAGAATATTAACTCTATCCCAGCCAAACCAGCACAGTGTGTTAATTCAATGTTTGTAACTTTATTTTCTGTATTTGAATTGCATATATATAAAATTATTATGAGTTCTTCATTCCAGACTTAATATACCAAATGCTAGTACTTGACAGAGTACATTGTTTCTTCACACAATCTAGCAGAATATAACCTGAGCCTGTTTTACATATGTCAAAGCTGTACATTACCATCAACAGTCATACCCTTTTGTTCTTGTAGGTTTTTGCTAATGTTCTTCAATATTTTGCACATTACTTCTTTGCTTAATGAATGGCTGCAGCATGTCATGGGCACTCAACTTGTTCCAGAGCTACCAACTGATTTCCGTCACTGTGGTGGGAGAGGACCAAATTTATGGTATTCATACACTGAACTGTGGAAGACTTGTCTCATCTGTAAACATTTGAAGTTCCACTTGGAACATGACAGCTGCATTTGCTCTAAATGCAATGTAGTCCTCTACAGTCAGCTCATACTTGGCACAGAATAAAGACTGAACACTGTAAAAATGTTCAGAAAATTGTGCTGACCAATCTGAAGCTAAAGGCTTGACACCAAGCTCTTTCACATGCTGCCAAAAATAAGCTGTAAAGTTCTGCCCAGACTGGTTTCAAGTGCAAGCGTGTTTAGAGACCAAGAAGGAAGAGGAGAGTGCCTGCATTCCAGAGATACACCAGTGGCTCCTGTCTCAGGGTACCACTGGCTGCTCTTTGATGTGAGCAGCCCAAAGCCACTTGTTCCCCATGTGAGTTCTGTTAATCCCACCAGTGCAGCCTCCATTAAGTAGCCAGGCAAAGAGCATGTTGGACGACATGTGCAGACCAAATTAGACTGGAGGGTCCTGGTCAGAGGTATCTCAATGGATCTTTTAAGAATGAAGTTCGATTTGTGGTGATATCAGCAGTGAGAGATGGTTTCTTTGTGGCCTCTTATTTTTGTTTTAACTGCAGATTTATTCTCAGATGCATAGGCTGGCTTGTTTTGCAAACTGTTTCCTGCACAGTCTCAGTTTCTACTTGTTTGTTTGAATATTGAAAACAATAACATTTAGGATTCAGTCAGAGTATTGTCCTGCTGAGGTTTTGTTTCCCACACTGAAAAATACAATAATGTGTGTTTTTAAAGGATCCATACCTCTAGCAAATACAGGCAGAGAGATGCATTAACTAATTTTTCTCAAAAATTTCCACATTTTCAATGTCATGAAATGCACTTACAAACTCAGAACTAAACAGCCATGAAGTGAGAATTCAGGATTGATCTGAATTACCTCAACTGTGGAAATATATTTCTTTTGGCTGGCCCAGTGCATATACATTCCAGTAGCTGGTTCAGCTTCATCTTTTTGTAGACAAGTCTGCAAAAAATAAAACAGTTTGTAAACAGACATGGAAATAATGGGTTGGATAACAGATAGAGTAAATTGGTATAGCTCTGGATGTGCACTAATCCAAATTCTATGTGACAGCAAATTGAGTAGTTCTACTGCTGTCAATGAAAGGCCAAAAGAAAAAAGTAAGCTTAGCCTATCCCTTAGTCAGGCCCTGAGGGGTCTGAAATGCACAATGAGCTGAAATTTGTTTGATTCTAATTTGTTTGATAATTATTCTCCCATGAAAACTTCTCTATATTGGCATAGTCCAGTCAAAAAATGCTACAAACCAGTGACATCACCAATAATTTCTGCTGGGATGTCAAGCTTTTACTCACATCTTAGATAGAATGATTTTGCTCTCATAGGTTTTTCCAATTTTTTTTTTTTGGGGGGTGATGGTACTATTTATCTTCTTTTCTCCCTGTTCCTTCTTCATTCTTGTTTACTGCCATAATGTTTCAGTATGGCTCTTTATCACTTGGAGAACAGGTACATCTGAAGTCTGTTTAAATCCAGTAAGATTCCATCAATGCTATTACAAAATATTTGCTGTTTCCCATTTCTCACTGGAAGGTCCTTTGAGGTGACAGCTCTGCACTATCTCATCCATGACATCATCTCATGGAATATGTTTAATTGTAGCAATTGTGGCACCTTGAGAGTTTGGCTTTAACTTAGTCATTGAGTTTTCACTGGAGCAATGAAAAATATTGAGTGTTTCTACCTGCTGGGTCTCTTTGGCTTTATTTAAATTTCTAAGTATTTGCAATTGAAATCAGAATTGTGTTCTACTTGGCCTGTTTTTCTCAGCTATTCATTTTCCAAAAAAGAAACAGCTGTGGCTCGAGAGCCAAATGTGTTACGACTGGGGCTCAAAATGAGAAAAACCAAATTCCTTTCCTCATAAATAATTTATATTTCACCACCTTGGTATAATAAATAGGTTAATTGGTATTCTGCTTGGAATAACAAAGAGCCTAATCTCACTTTACATTTCATATTTACCATGATGCTTTCCATCTGAACAGTTATCATTCTTAAAAATGTTTTTTATGTTTAGCTTTTAACTAGTGATTTAGTAACAGATCATAAAAAATGTCCCTCTAAGAAGTCCCTGCTAATTTCTGTTTGTTGGAGTCACTAGGAAAGAGGTATCCATTCTCTCAATCACTGATCCTGAGGTAAGATATAAAGTTGCTGTTGATCAAATCTGTGTTTGGCAGCCTGTGGGTGAACACTGACAAGGGCAGAGCAAGCTGGCCTCTTCTGCTTCCTGGCTCTCATCCACTGTCTGTGTACAAAGTCAGCACAGTGTTGGGCTTTTGCATCTAGTGCTCAGGGCAAAAGCAACACGACTCCCTGGAGTGCAATGACACTGTAAATAGCAGGGAAAAACTCTGCATCTGCTTCCAAGGGTTCTTTGAATACATATGAGCAGGGATGAGCATAACACTGATCCTAGCTTTGTATGCTGCGTTGCTGAGGCTGATGCTCGCTTGCAATTTTGAAAGGAAGTAGGAAAAAATGGAGCACTGAAAGAGGAAATGGAATTATCAAGGGGTAGCTCTGCTGGCTAAGCTTAAAAAATGTCCCATTGTTATTCTATTGAAAAGAAAGCTGACACAAAATATGGTTGTGATGTGTCATAATCTCAGGGAGAAAGAAGGAAACAAAGGAAACTTTAACAGAGAAAGGATTGAAGAGTGCATGAAAATAGAAGTCAAAATCCAGATTTAAAAGAACAACTGCTTAATCACTAGAACAAACAGTGAAGAAGTATGGTGGATCCTTCATTTTCCAATGCTCTCCTGAGTACAACGTGCCTTTAAGGAAGAACTGCTTTAGTTCAGAGTTAATCAAACTTTCTGGAAATGCAGTACTCATCTATTTATGCTCCCTGGAACTGGCAGCTGTTATTCAGTTTCTTTCAGAAGAAAAGGAAAGAATAAACACTTCCCACAAAGAGAAATGCTGCTTTAGTTGAACACAAGCATAAGTTGTTAGCCCCCAAACAAGGTGTAGCTGGGTGGAATGCATTGTCCTTGGAAGCTACAATGGAAGAGGCAGTAAAAGTTAAACATTACAAAATCTTTTTTTTTGTAACTTGGATTGAAAAATGCTGTCTCTGGCTAATGTGTTAACATTTTCATGCACATTTCATTCTGAGCTAAGTTTCTGCCCAAACCCTGGATCAATTTGCTAATATTTGAGTTGTTCAGCATACATTTCAAAATATCTGTTGATGCGTATTTTGCAGGAGGAGTTTAATGAAATAGTCAATAGTCAGAAGAGGACTGTTCTTCCTTTGTTGAAAAAAGATCAAAACCAGTCTGATCTAAGCCTGGTTTCAGCCTACTGACTGCTGTAATGATAAATATAAATTAAAATGCTTCCTCATTATCATGAAGTGAACAGGAAAACTTGATAATCACAGAATCACAGAGTAAGCTGAGTTGGAAGGGATCCACAAGGATCATTAAGTCAAAATCCTAGCCCTGCACAGGACCATCCCCAAGAATCACACCACGTGTCCGAGAGTATGGTCCAAATGAGCTCTGTCAGTGGTGCTGTGACCACTTCCCTGGGGATCCTGTTCCAGTGCCAAACCACCCTCTGGGTGAAGAACCTCTTCCTGATGTCCAGCCTAAACCTCACCTGACACAGCTTCAGGCCATTCCCTCGGGTCCTGTCGCTGGTCACCATAGGTGATCAGTGATCAGTGTCTGCCCCTGCTCTTTCCCTTATATGAGGAAGTTGTATAATGAATGAAAAAAGGTATTTATTTTACTTCCTCATATCCCTTCTTTGGTAGCACTGTCCTTAAGATTGTAGGTACATGAGGTTACACAGTTATATTCAAAATGAGCTGTTGGTTTTTTCCCATATCAAAACTGGGATCTAGTTTCCCAGTCCAAATTTTACTGAGACAGTAAGGTTTGTCTGAAGCTGGCATTGTTTTTAGACGAATTTTGGGAACTCAACACTTCCAAAGGCCACTTGGTCTTGGCACACTGGTGTTCAGATAATAATGAAAGTTGAAGGTTTTGGGCTATAACATAGGTCTTTTTTGCTGAACTGATTTGTTTTAAAATGGGAAAAGTGAGGACTCAATATTTTTCTTTCAAGTTTTTTTCCTAACTTCAGAGTATTCCTGCTTGAAATTAGATCATTTGATCTGGCAAAAGGATGAATTAAAGGAACCTGCATTTTCTAAATTCATAGAAATTCCTCTAACAAATGCTGAAATATGAAGAAACAAAGAACAGCTTCATTATTCTCTCCCCTCAAATACCAACCAGCTAACCAACCAACTAACCAACCAACAACCAAAATCAACCCTTGGAAGAAAATCCTTTGTTTTCCTAAATGCTTTTTCCAATAAAATTTCATGACATTACGTTTCCATGCTATGCCCTCTCTCTCCTGTTTTCTTGCAAATAATACAATTGCAGGCATGCACACACACACCCCCCCCCATGGAAATAAATATTTTTATAAAGCAACATGCTAGATACTCAAGTATTTAGAGGATTTGAATTCCAATGCTAACATGGTGCCTAGAACGCAGTTTCTGAAAACTTCAACTTAATGCTTTTTTTTTCCTTATAAGAACAAAAGGCAGGCTGTGTGTGTAAGTCAAGAAAGATTGCTTAATGGCTGCATATGACAGGATGGAAGAAAGATTTTCTTTTTAGTAATGAAGTGATAAATTTGGTATATAAAAAAAGAGGTCCCATTATTATCCTCTCCTGAATTTTGAGTTGAGAAATATGCGTAATATTGCAGGGACAAAGAAAACTGGATTTTGGTACCACTCCTACCATCTATTCTGCACATTAACTCATCATATTAAATACAGAAACATCTTAGCAGAAGGACAGAAGAACCCAGGATAATCTCTTCTGGAAATTACTCAGCACTAGGCTAAAAATCACACATTCCTTACCACTAAGTTCTTACAACACTGAAAAAAACAACCTGCCTGTTTGAACATGGGGTGGGTATTCCTCTAGGCTGACTGGAGATTCTGCCTTGTAAAACGTCCTGTCAGCTGGCCAGGCTCCAGTGCGAAGGTCAGTGCCCCGGAGAGAGATGCTTAAAGGAGAGAGAACCCCTGAGACATTCTCAGGGGGCAATGAAACTGCTGAGTCCAGCAGAAGACCAAACCCACACAGTTGCCTGAGCTCAGGGAGACCTAGACAGTCACTGCTGCTCTTTGGCCTCTTTCGGCCACTGCTTCCAAAAAAGCTGCTTGGAATGTGCTCCATTTCAAAGATACAAATATTATTTTTATATATTATATGCTTGCTAAAAGTCAGTTTGTTGAATTTTCTTATAAGGCCTCTTACCAGAGGATCACTGGTCTGGAATTTTCCTCTACAAGGTATATCAAGCCTCAGTGGGAATAAGGGAAGGAATTTAAGATATGCCAGCAGAGGCAGAGGAGTACAGCTTCAGCCAGGAAGACCTTTAGAGAAGAAAAGGGGCTTTTGTGTTATATGCATAGGCTACGTACTTGGGTCATATTTTCACCCAGGCTAGGATACACTTTTGTCTAAACTTAGGCAAATTATTTGGACAACACTTAGATATTACCCAAAATATGTGCTCAGGAATACTACAAAGGAATTGAAAATGTATTGAACAATGGAACTGCCTCTTCTTATCGACAGTCTCAAGACATTTTAATGATTAAATTTGTAGCAGCAGTGTATAAAATTACTTCTGAATTTTACAGTAAAAACCTGCATTTTTTTCTGTGGTTAGAACTATGAAAACTCTGCTTTTATGAGAATCAAACACTTGTTGAAGGTAAAATTTATTCCGTAAATGTAAAACTTGAATTACTACAAAATGCATCGGGAGTGTGATTGACAAAAGATACTCTTAATTAAAAAGCTATTTATAGCTTTAATAAACTACTTGAGAGAACAAACAAAAAAATGAAGCAAATATCCCGTAGGAGGAAGAATTCATATACAAAAAGTGATTGAATCACTTTTACAGATAGAATGAGTTTATTAAGTAGACATGAACATAGCAGGATAAAGGAACTATCAAAATTTGAAGTGATGGAACTTGCCAGAGATGTAAAAGAAGTGATATTAGCACCCTTGCAAATTGTCAGGTAATGTGGTTATGTAAGTTTAATGTCTGTAAAAGATATTAAAAATAGTTCTCTAACAAATTTGATACGTTTACTGTAGCACTACTGCATTCAATATGGCAACAAAATACCCAAGACAATAGGATAACTCTTTAGGAAAACTAACTGAGCCAAGGCAATCCAAGTTAAAACATCACAGCTGGGGGTTAATGACATGTTTGAACAATGAAGAATTTATCCCTGTGAAAATTGCTTTTAAAAATTAAGGTATTTTATATATTTCCTAATTTTGAAACTGCATAATTATGTTTCTAGAGAGGACTTATTTTCAATAAGAGATCAGCCAATTTCCACAATTTTTTCATTAATGCAATAGCCACACACAGACATATTGTGCATTTAGGTGGATAGTGTAAGTAAGATTTTCTGGCAATTTTTGTAAAAAGTGCAGGTTTATATGCATAAAACACATACATAAAACTCCTTTCTCGGGAAAGTGACTACAAGAAAATGGACTGGAATTATTTGAAGTGCAGTGCAAAGGACCAAAACATGCCAAAAGTAAGTGCACAGATGATGCAAAAGCAGGGGAAAAAAACCAAGGAGGACGACACAACCATGAGGGGAAGATATGAGAGCCATGGCATGGATAGCG
>VYZP01034501.1:38952-51106 GCA_013400635.1 Hypocryptadius cinnamomeus
TTAATGTTAAATTCCTTCCTTCTCACTGTGGCACAGTCCCCAGTGAATATACAGATTATAATGCCAAAACCCGAATGTGTTTTCAAAAGAAATGCAACTGGCTACCTTTGTAACCTGACCTTTCCTAGGGTGTCATGCTTGGAATTTTGTTTTTCTGTGTGAATGCAGATGAAGATTATCTTCAAGTTTCTGCTTTAGGTAGAAAGTTATACTGAAAGGTATACCTCTGCTACACAAATGGTTTTGAAATGGTTTTAACGTTAAAACAAGCATTGCATATGTGTTTCTCTTATTGAAGGTGGGTTCTACAGGCATAAGGATGCCAATCCCCACCTCAGTATCACAGGAGTGCTGCCTGTAAGCTTGGCACAACCGTGTCCTGACTTGCTATGCTCTCTACTGATCTTGTACCAGTGCAGACTCACTGGCTTGTCCTTTGATGTGCCTCATCACCAGAAACCTGCCTGGTAGTCTGGACTCTGAGCTGCCCCCAGATCACTGTGCTCTGGTGCTGGCTGGCAGGGTCCTTGCCCCATGGTCAGACATATCATGTTTGTCTCGTCCCTTTGGGGTCTGTTTCCTGATGAAGAGCTGTGGAAATGGTGTGTGTTAGGGCATGGGAAAAGGGAAATGAAGAAACTCCATCTGATACCAGTGCCTCCTCACAAGAGCCATCATCCTTCATCCATCTCCTCACTGCCTGACACACATAGGGAACACTCCATAGGGAACACAGCAGCTGAGTAAATCCTGTTATGAGTAAAAAAGTTGCCCATTCTTTTTAAAGTGCAAAGTGAACAAGTTAAACCAACTGCTGCTAAATTAGAGGTTTAACTGTTTGTTGTTAATAATTTCATGTTGCAACCACCTATTGTTCATAGTTTTTCTTTAATAACCTGTTGTTAATAGTTAAAAATCCCTCCTTGTGTACTCTTCGGGTATCCCCACCCCGCCACTGCTGCTTCCTGGAGAATGACACCAGAGACTGGGAGGGGGAGGTGACATCGAACCTGGTATGCAAATAGAGAAGCACCTCTCCAAATCTGGCAAAAAAACCCTAAAACAACGAGCCAACATGGAATTAAGAGATCTAAGTGATGCCTACAAGTGAAGAACTGAGTCCAGTGTCTGCTCAGATCCTTTTTTACCTTCCGCCCTAACCTAAGGATGTCGGCTGGAAGGGGGACCTTGAATATCAAACCGAAAAACCAGAATCTACCAGTGCTCCTGTGAGGACAGAAACCCCAGCTCTGCCTGTATACCAGCAGACACAGCTGCATCATCATCCTCCTCCTCCGTGCCACTCCTGGGGAACAGCACCAGCGGCGTTTGTGCGACCCGTCAGTTCTCCCCACCCGAGCAGATTTTTAATAAAAGCATTAAAAAAGGAGAAAGATCTCCTGCCCTATTTATTTCAAGTCCCGTGGCAGATCAATTAGTCTTTATTGGAAGATATTTAAAGACCACACAAAGAACTGAGTGCTACAGCTTGGAGTTGAGTTGAAAGGAGTGCCGTATTAGTGCTGCTCTAGAACTGACTAGATTTCCATGAGAGAAAGAGACCAACATCCCCTTTACCTCAACCTACTGAGTGTAACACAACTGGAGGTTTACACAGAGCTCTGGAACGCCTTAACATTACTTAACCAGCCATTGAAATGGACAAGCAGTTAGTGAATAAACTGGGACATTGGTGCAGCACCTGTCAGAAGCGACTTCAAGCAATGTTTGTTTTTCAGTAACATCCAAATTTACAGCTCAGCATCCTATCGACCGTAGAGGAACACCTTTACTGCCACGTGTGCAGCAACCCGACACGGCTGAAGTCCAACGCCTTTTTCTCGCAGTTCCCCGGAAGGCCAAAGAGACGGCTCAGACCCCGCCAAGCCACTGTGGGGACGGGAGGAAGGCGGGCGGGGGAGGTCGCGGGCCGCAGACGGGGCGGGCCGCGGGCAGCCCGGCACGGCTGTGCCCCAGCCCCTGCCCCAGGCGCTCGCACGGCCCCNGCTTGGCCGGCCCGGGAGCGCCAGGCCCGCGCCCTCTGCCCGACCGGCCGGGGCCTCTTCCGGGGCGAAGTGGGGGATCTGTGGGTTGTGAAGAACATGATGTGGCGGACCAGTAGACAGGCAGCGCTTGGGAACTGGGGGGGCTTCGCACCCTGTGGGAAGGGGCGAGGGTGCACGGCCTGTCAGAACTCGTGGTGGGACGCCATTGTTGGGGTTACCTACTCTTTACGCTGACGGGTAAATGTAATAATATATAGAAAGAAAATTTCTTACTCGCTTTTAAATACTTCAGAATCTCTAACAGCTCACAGAAAAAATAAGTGCTACTATTTGGCTTCAGTGCTGTCTCTAATAATATTCAAGACTCGGCTGGTCAGTAGAATGGTAGGGCACTGATTTTTGGTCATGAATTCAACTCAGTGTAAGTGCCTGAGTTGCATCTCTAATGAAAAATGGCATAGCTTGCTGCTTTATAGCTCTGTGGAAGTACACATGTGCACTGCAGAGACTTCTTTAGGCTGTCTTGTTGTGTCGTTGTTTGTAAATAGCTGGTTCTCGTCAAGACAGGCATTGCAAGATGATTTTGTAGTAATAACAATGAGTGTGTTAATTTGTTGTCTCTGTCATTCCATGTAGTTACAGAAAACTTAGGTCCAGGATGGCATATAAGGAGTGGAACAGAACTGGGGTCTCTTAAACTCTGGTTCTATGTCTGAGAACTTCAGTTTTGTGAAGTGAGTTACGTGAATTAGTGCATTATGTAAAAGACCTGTTGCAAAGTTAAGAAGTGAATGAAGTTACAGTGTGGTCTCACAAGATTTCATTACTTCAAGCTGTATTCTGTATGGTGGTTTTCACAAGACAGTGACATATATAGGTAAGGAATTGTCAAAGAATAACGGATCATTCAGTAGACGTAAACTTTCTATCTTAACTAATATTGCCTTAAAGAGTAGAATTTATTGTAATTCAAGACAGAAAGCTTAAGGAATTCACATTAGTGAGGTTGTACCTCTGTTCAGTTTCTTGGAGAGGAAGGGGTGAGATGGGGTGGTATTACTGCAGAAGTTTTATGACTCTGGGAGTAACATGTTTAAAAAAAGTTGTTAAAAAAACTCTGTATGTTGTATATCAGAGTATTTAGTGTCTAGAAATAATTCAGGAATTGCCAGCAGTCACCAATTTTTACTGCCTTTATTTAGAGAGACAGACATTATGTCTTGGCTTTTGGTATCTTCTGCAGCTTTCGATAGTATCTCTTTCTGTATTTGAGTGCCTTGGATGACTTTACTCTGCCTATGATTAATGTGAGTGAGCTGTCTTCTGTCCCAGCTACTTCAACTGCATAGTTAGGGTATTTGCACTGATAGTTGGAACATCAGTGTTGAAACTACAGTACCTTTACAAACATCCCACAATCACTTACATACAATTAGATAGAGGAGATGATCTTCCCTTTTCCTTTTGCTTCTCTCCCTAATAGCATAATAGCATAGCTTTAGGGTTCAGTCATGCTGCCACTTAATGTATCTATTTATCAAACTCAGTGGTCAAGACAGGATTTTTTCCCTTCACATATGTGTTCCCAATATTATGTTTCTGTGTAAAGTGATGAAAAAAACAAGAGACCAAAAAATCCACCAGGAAGAGGGCAGTGGAACCTCACAGTAGGCTACAGGGTCATGGCTCTGTCTTTGAAATGCAGGAAGTGCTGGTTTTGTCTTTCAGGACCTGATTGAAAGCTGTTCTTGAATCATTATGTTGTCTTTCTTAAAATTCAAAATGTCTTTATACATCTTGTAACATACATTATTTGGAGGAGGGTTTATGTGCTTGAAAACAGGGTTTTTATCTCTATCTACTAATCTTAAATTCCATCTCCCTATAAACCTACGTCTGATCTTTGATATGGCCATTCTACTAGAACTTCATAAAGGATCCCCTTTTAAGAAATTCTGTCCTTACCACTGAAACTTTGCTAGGGTATTGTCAGCTGTTCTAGTGACAACACAAAAGCACTACTGAACCAGTATGGATTTTTGGTGCTGGCAAATGTAAACACTCAAGGCTGTGTTAGTCTTTAGTACTAGGAAATTAATTTCTTGTTTTGCTTTAGGAGGGTGAAGCATTTTTGGTGTCTCCTTATGTAAATTGGAGGGGAGCCTTTCAGTTTCGGACAAGTTATTTTAAGCATCATCGTCTGGTTATTTATCTAGCTGTGTTTAATATGGGCTAAAATCACTGGTTCCAAGGTGTGTTTGTGTTTACATTCCAGAGTTACAAGAGAGCTGATGTGAAAGAAAGCTGATGTGGCAGTAAAAGACGAGTTCACTAGCAGGAAACTAGTTTCTAAAATAATTTTAATGCCCCAAAGTGACTTTATTTTAGAATTGACTCTGTCTGTAGAAATCCTGTTTAAGTGGTATTTGTGCGTACAGTTAGATATGAAAGAGGAAGCGTTTCTCCGGGTGCCATTGTGCTTATTGTACAGTGATAAACAGTGAGAATCTTGCTTATTGCACCATAGTTGATTAACCAATCCACCTGAGGGTGGACTATGCTGGCTACTGTCAGTGAAGTCAGAGGTGCCAGAACTTCTAATGAGGCCGCTGTTGCAAGCTGTAAGCAAAGTAAAAATGTTCAGTAAAATTCTGAACTTTGCCTCCTTTCATTCTATTTCCTTTATGGGTCCCTAAAATGTTTGAGTTTCCTCATTCTTCTGAGTTGGTTCTAAATTGTATAACATCTCGTGGCTGTTGTCTTCTAGTCCTTTCTGGGCTCATGTTCCATGTGAACATCTGTTGTGACTTTTTACCAGTGGAAGACAGTATGAGATGCACAAGTCAAACTCCAGCTAAATTTGGTGTCTGTTACAGAATTGCTGAGCTGACCACGAGTATTAAATTTATTAGGATTCATGTCTTGATTTATTTGCTTGTTTGTATCTGTTGTAGTGGAAGTTCATTTGACCCTAAGTCTCATAAATGTTACAAAGCAATTCCAGTAGTGGGAGAAGGAAATCTATCCTGTTTTATAAATGGAAAGCTGAGGCATGAGGTGTGATACACAGAAGGATGTATCAGGCTGGCAGACAACCCTTACCAGATTTTCTGAATTTTAGTCCAGTATTTCACATTTGCCTCTATCTGTTAAGAAATGTTTTAGGATTCTTGATGTAGTACTGCAGCTTTGCATTACGTTTCTGTCATCCTGTGTTATAATTGACTGCTGATACAGTTGTAGTTCCTCTTGGGATTGTTTTCAAGGAAAGGCTTAAGAAAAGAAAGAATGTTGTGGCCTGCCATTTAGCGTTACGCTGTTCAGTATTTTTCCCAGGAGAAAGAGAAGGTACATGGCTATGCTTCTTTCCAGTGTTTGAGAAAGATGAACAAGAAAAGGATGAAAAAGTTGTTTCACTTCACAAGTTTAGTATAATGGTATCATGTGAATTAAGTTTGCATTGAACTGAGGAAAATTTGAGTTCTGTGTACATCTGTATTCATACAACTACTTCCGAATATAAAATGGGTTACCTTGAGAAATTTAATTAACATAAAAAAACTCCCAAGCACAAAAGAACCCAACCCCAAAAGGCACCAAACAAAACTCAAAACCTTGAGCAAACCTTGAGCTTTTCAGGTAGTGCTGTTCTTTGAGCAGCATTGCACATGTTTCAAGTGCCGTTTCAGACAAAGGGGAAATTGCTTGACTTCTCCTTACCTTGAGACAATAATTGGTTCAAGATTGTGTTTTAAATTAATTTATAAAAAATAGTGTTAATTAAATGAATACATATATACTGCTTCATATCATAAATAGCAGTATAAAAAGCGGGTACATTGAGGAAAGTTCTTTTTAAAGGTAAATGATTGCTAACACTACTGTGGCTGGCTGATAGCATATTGTTGACAAAACTCTGGTTGTGCTCTGATAGTTTGTAGTGTAGGGAGCTTAACTGGGAAGACTGCAATCAATGCTCAGAAAAGAGGTGGGCAAAACAGTACTTACTATCTTAAATCATAGAGTCACTAAGGTTGGAAGAGACCTCCAAGGTCATCAAGTCCAGCCTTTGAAGGGCCTAGTTCTCGCTCAGCTGAAATGAAATGCAGCTCTATCACAAATATGTTAACTGGCCATATGTCTCATTGTAACTCTGAAATCTTTGCCTGACACATGGAAAGTGGAGAGGTGCAAGTTATCTGATTGTCATGGGCATAATGATAGCTGTTGAACTCTGCCAAATGGGCATACTGGTGATACTGGAAATATAGTCACTCTTATATGGGAATGACCTGGGAAATGGATTAACTTTTGGTGATTAGTTCTTGTGGACTTCACAAGTCCCCTGACTGCAAGCCAGAGTTCTTGTGGATTATGTTTTTTTTCAATTGTTTAACTTTATATTGAAAACTCAATGCAGTATACAATTCGATATATGAAAAAATGGTGATAAGTTGAAAACTGGGCTCATTTATATGTACACATATAAATATATGTATTGGTAACTGACACACTTGAACATTGTTCTGGTTTTAGTTTTGCACTTAGTAATCTTCCTAGTTCCTTGACTTTAGGCATAAATAATATTGAGTCTGCAAAGGTTTTTGGTGGCTTTCTAAACAACCTTCTCAGTCAGTAGTTAGGAGTTTTTTTAAATTTGATTGTCTATATTGTCCGTTGTAGCAGTTAGATAGCCTGAACGAAGGAAAAGAGCTTTACTCTTGCTAATATTGACTACTGTTCTGCTCCTTGCCTCCTGCCCTCCAAGCTGATAAAAGAGTGAATTCTGGTAGAGTGGAGGGAGCTTCTAAACAGGTTTCCTTTCAGAAAGATGTACCTTTATAATAATTTCAGCACGTCACATGCTCTTCATGCCTCACATCCCAGGCATCCCAGATAACTTCTAGCTGCCTGTCCTAAAAATAACATTTTCTTTCACCAATTCAGTGTTAGTTTGCAGTAATTTCTACCTTTAGGATAGAGAACTTTCCATCTTATTACTGTTCACTCTTCTTTCACTAACTTCCATTATTTCCTAATCATTCATATTCTTGACTGATGCATTCTTCTGTAATGTAGATATTGTCAACATTGCTCATTCTAAAAGGTAAGGAAATGCTTGAGCATAATATGAAATAATGGTCCGGTGTTTTAAACTAAAAGCTAAATATGTCAGACAATGTCTGTTCTTGCTTCTTTGTGGGAACTGACTGCTTTCTAATTCTAATAGATAAAGAGCCAATCCAACCTTGTATAAAGTTCTCTACATTTTTAAGTCTCCCATGAAATGAAATACAATAACACAAATGTTGAAGTAGAGGTGATAGGTGTCCTATGAAGCCCTTCTCCTGAGCTACAGCTCGGTAGTGCAGTCTGTAATTTGGTGGTTACTACTAACTTAAGTCTTCCATTTTGTAGTAAAAGGGCCTGTTTATTAGCTCCTATATGATTTTTTCAGTAGCAGAAAGTCCTGTCCTGAGCTACATGTAAAGCACTCTTTCCAGTACTATATTACTACAGTGTTTAATAGTAGTTACATTATCTAGCGAATGAGCACCAATAAAAATACATTTATGCTCCATGAAGCTCACAAATCCCATTGTGTACCTTTTTAATAAAATCCTCAGGGCAGTATTGGAGCAGCCTACCTAATGATCCACCTTCCTGACTCTTCCTAACTTAAAGCCTGGAATATAAAAAGTGATTTAAATGCCATAGCATATTTGAAATCAAGCTGTCCTTCCATGGAATACTCATGGCCTGAGGAAAATGTCACAGGGCTGCCTTCTCTTCTCACCAGAAGGTATGTTAAACTTGCAACAGAAAATGTTGTTACGAGTATAGATGTTTATAATGCAAAGCTATTTGTGAAGCCTAACCTCTTATTCTTTACTCTGAAATGTTCACCTATAGAAGAGAAAAGGGATCCTTGAATTCCAGCAGATTTTTCTGAGTCAGTCTGTAGCTATTCAAGGTGGTATGTTGCAATGATGTGATATGATAAATATAAGTTCTCTAGATTAAATTGTCACTGAAAAAATAGCTACAAGCAGGAGTGGCTTCAGCCAAAGATGAATTTTTTCTTTTCTGTGTTTGCTGTCATGACTCAGTCAGGCATAGAAATATCAGTAGTTCTGTGGGTTAGCTGGTGCAGTAGTTCACACAGGATGAACACTCTTTCTTCGATGATCATTTTTCAGTGAGACTAGTTCTAAAATAAGCAGTGTTCTCATCATACATTTCCATCAAAATGGAAGGTAAATTTAAACAGCTAATTTTGGGATTTCACTTAATGACTAAATCTATAATTTGTGTATGCATGACATGCTCAAGCAAGAGCTTCTCTCTGATGATTGTTCTGTTTTGCACTGCCAGTGTTCAGTACCACTGGTAGTGTCTGAAACAGATCAACTGCACAGGCACTGCAGATGGTTGCCTACGCTTCCCTTTTAAGTGTGTCTTTGACTCTACCTGTGATTTTGTGCTGTTTCTTTAAAGGTCATATATATTAGATGATTGTATTACATCAGTGAAATATCCTGATAGTAGGCAGGTAGCATCTTTGTTCCGGGTACCTGCTCTCTTTCCTTACATTAATACAGTTTCACAGAATGCTCCTAGCTTAGTAGCAACTAAGGCAATTGGCTTTAAGTACTTTATAAAGTTGTATAATCCTCTGCATCTAACTTTTTTCTTTTGCAGGAAGGGTTTCTTACCATGGCTATAACACAGTTTCGACTCTTTAAAGTCTGTACTTGCCTGGCAGCAGTGCTTTCTTTCATTAAAAAGTTAATATGCAGGTAAACAAGTCTTACTTAATTTGGTTACCTATTTTTTTTTCAATTGCAGGTTCTTGCACTTCTGCCCTTCTCCCAGCACCCAGCCACCACTTTTACCAGCTCTGATTTTACTAATTGCAAAACAATCAACACAGATGAAAATTAAATCAAGTGAATTCTTTAAGTTGCTATTTGTTCAGAGTTCCAAAAGTCTTTGTAGTGTATTTGTGAGTCAGTCTGTTTTGTTCTATGGTAGCTGAATGAGGTTTTGTAAACAGCTATGACAGGGTTTTAAAATAGCTTTTAAAACTATTCCATGTCAAACTTGAAGAAAAGCTGTGCTGCACATTTTTGAAAAGTACTTAGCAAGTGATACTTCGTGTTTTAAGAGATTGAGTTAATGGGAGCATCCACTCTGTCATCAGTCAGTAGGCCATCATTACAAATGTAGGCAATTGTCGTCCTGCTTGTCAAAAAACAGTTGCCTGAGACTTCATATTCTTCTGCCTATTGAAGATTCTTTCAGAAGTTTGGAGGACAGTGATTGAAGTTCAAGGGAACAGCTTTTTCTTTTCTTTTTAATGATGAAGAATGGTTTATTTTTTGCACTCTTTTAAGTCATATGTGATGTTCTTTTGAGTTGTAGACTCATGAATGCTGCAGTGTAGTACTTAGAAGCAATCTAAAAACCCTCAAAAGTTAATGTGGAGTAGTAGAGTTCAGTAATACAGTAGTAGAGTACCTGAGGCAATTCTTGGCACTGTGCTGTCATATGAACTACTGCGCTTCCTGCCACTTTTGCAGCATGTTGGTTACATAAACAAATACCAGTCTAGAGAAATGTATTCTCTTTTTGTGTATGATGACTACTTTCCCAGTGAGGATTAAAGTGTAGGCAGAATATGTGGTAGACACAAAATAACTGTTTATTTCCTCTTCACCTTTACTTATTCCAGGAATAAGAGGAAGCTCTTGACTTCTTGGTAAATTCACTTGCAGATCTAGTGAAGCATTAAGAAGATACATTTTAATGCTACATACAATTATATAGATGTCAGCCTTAGTTCTGTGATTTGAATTCCAAATTAAATTAAGAATACTTACTGTTCAAGTTCTGAAAGAAGTCAAAATGCTGAGTTGATCATAACTTCTGTATTATGTCAATCCTTCATTTCTCTAGTGATATTTTTTATAAGCAGATAATTGTTTTCTAAGTGTAGTAACAGTATTTTCATTCTTTTTTCCAACTTCTGAGTTACCTATTACCTTGAAATGAGCAGATGAGAAACTGCTTCAGAGTACATAAATTAGAAAACCCTTTGTTTGCTTAATAACAATTAGTTGAAGGAATGAAAATTAAGTCTTTCACATAAGCAAGTCACTGGATCACATTAATTCAGACCACTAACTACAGATGTTTCTTCTGTTCACTGTCATGTGCAAAGTGTAGTTTGATAAATTTTGTTTTCCTGTAATGCACCCCTCAATATAACTATGCCTAATTATCAGCAAATGTGATTTAATTAAACGTGCATTTTAATTCAATGGATATGAGCTAGTACTTACTTAGATTACATTGTTTACATTAGGTTTTTATTTGAACAAGTGCCTGTAGAGATTGTGCAACTTTCTAGGCAGCATAGAGCTTACATATAGTACTAGTCCTTTCTTTAGTTAAATCTCTTGATAAACAACAGACTGCCTGAATCCAGTTTTCAGGAAATAAAATGTGTAAGTATAAGAAGAGATGAAACTTCCTTTCATTTAAAATCTTGAATTCTCAACTGAGAAATCTGAATGCTGCTTATTAGTAAGGAGAAACAAATCCAATAATTCTTGAGAAGCAAATCCAATAATTTGGCATTCAGAGCAGTCATCAGTATCTGATGGTGGCTGTGGAGTAGCTGTTCCTACAAGCATCTTGTTCCCTTCCTAGAGGAAGTGGAGATCTGTAGCCTTCCTTGGTGATGCTCTGTGTACTATATTCTTTCTGATGTGTTGTGACAAAAGCTCTTTCCTCCTACCTCTAGCCCTGTTACTGTAACCATTTTGACTTGATTAATGTTTGTTACAAGCCTTTTGCTTGTCTCATAGATCATATAGAGAAAGTCAGTGCAGAAGTGATGGCTTGTAATAGTATTAAATGTAGATAGTATTAAGGATGTGTATGTTGTAGAGGTCTGAAGGAGGATGTTTCCAAGCTTGGATTTCCTTTAGAGATGTCAAGTAAATCTTGTCAACCAGAAGTCTCTAATGTGTTTGAGGGAACAGTGTTTTCACCTTCCTTTACCCCTAAAATCTGTTGCTTTCAAACTTGAAAAAACAGTTTATAAAGGGAGTGAAAATTTGATTATAGCACCTGACCTTGTCTAAGGAGGAATATTGGTCCAGAGTAGAAAAAATATATCTAATCACTCACCAGCATACAGTAGAGGTCATATTACAAGCAATTCACCTGGCAGTTGGTAGTATGTTCTCTAATACTAAAACTAATGGATAGAAACTAGAAATCGAAGTTTCCTAGTTTATTCTCATCAGTAGTAAGAAAAAAGCATCAAATTTTCCAAGCTACATACTGTCAGTTACATGACTACTTTGCTGTAGGAGCTTACATTCTTTGTGGAAAACATAAGTGTGAGTCTGAATTGCGTTCTGTTGTGTTGTAAGGTGTTAAAATACAGTGAATGTCAGCTAAGAATATTTTAATTATTCTCATCTTTGAATGTCATGCAGTAGATATCTAGATGGTTTATTTGCAATGCATTAGTGTTGTTTTCAATTAATATTATTTTATATGGTTGCTGGAATGCATTGAAACATTATTCTTTAAGTAGAAGCATGGATTGAATTAAAGCTATTAACTTGCATAGTCTTGTATTGCCTCTGTTTAGACTTTGAAGAAAAAAGAGCTTCAGAGGGGCTTTAAAATCAAGCAGCTCAGAAAGCTATTTGTTAGACACAGCTTAAAATTAAAGGCAAATAGAAAAATTTCTTATTTTACAGTAGAAATGGTACTTTGGCAAATACAGATTGCTAGTGCTTGCTTCATAAGCACTGACAATCTAAAAATTGTGACTGAGTTATGCAGATGAGTTAGTCTATTTTAATATTTCTCGGAAGTATTTCGCCTCTATTTCACTGCAATTAGAAAAGTAAATTGCTCTTCGATATTCTTGTGAACACAACTTTCAATTCATGATGAAATTCCTTTGCTTAGCAGACTTTTAGTGACAGTAGTTAATACAAAGGTAATTGAAGCACTAGATGTTTTAGCCATGACTGTTTTCAGTAGTGCTGTTCTCAGACTTCCTTTTTTGTTTTTTTTAAACTTAGTGCTCATGTTTTCAGAGCTTGGAGGAATCCTACATT